>JARQOC010000004.1:521323789-521338342 GCA_033576535.1 Allobates femoralis | reverse complement strand
GGGGCTGCTGTATATACCCCTGGGGCTGCTGTGTACTACCCCTGGGGCTGCTGTGTACTACCCCTGGGGCTGCTGTGTATTACCCCTGGGCGCTGTGTACTACCCCTGGGGCTGCTGTGTACTACCCCTGGGGCTGCTGTGTACTACCCCTGGGGCTGCTGTGTATACCCCTGGGGCTGCTGTGTATACCCCTGGGGCTGCTGTGTACACCCCTGGGGCTGCTGTATATACCCCTGGGGCTGCTGTGTACTACCCCTGGGGCTGCTGTATATACCCCTGGGGCTGCTGTGTACTACCCCTGGGGCTGCTGTGTACACCCCTGGGGCTGCTCTGTATACCCCTGGGGCTGCTGTGTACTACCCCTGGGGCTGCTGTGTATACCCCTGGGGCTGCTGTATATACCCCTGGGGCTGCTGTGTACACCCCTGGGGCTGCTGTGTATACCCCTGGGGCTGCTGTATATACCCCTGGGGCTGCTGTGTACACACCCTGGGGCTGCTGTGTATACCCCTGGGGCTGCTGTGTACACACCTGGGGCTGCTGTGTACACCCCTGGGGCTGCTGTGTACACCCCTGGGGCTGCTGTTTATACCCCTTGGGCTGCTGTGTATATCCCTGGGGCTGCTGTATATACCTCTGGGGCTGCTGTGTACTACCTAAGGGCTGCTGTATACCACTGGGGCTGCTGTATATACTGCTGGGGCCTGCATACCACTGGGGAGGCTGCTGTATACTACCACTGGGGGGGCCTATATACCACACTGCTGGGGG
The DNA here is from genome assembly GCA_033576535.1 of Allobates femoralis. Classification (NCBI taxonomy): domain Eukaryota; kingdom Metazoa; phylum Chordata; class Amphibia; order Anura; family Aromobatidae; genus Allobates; species Allobates femoralis. The sequence continues at coordinate 521,337,571 of JARQOC010000004.1, read as the reverse complement.
CTGTATACCTGTGCTGGGGTCCACCCTCGGCTTATACACGAGTCAATAGGTTTTCCCAGGTTTTGGGGGCAAAAGTAGGGGGGTCGGCTTATACACGGGTCGGCTTATACACGAGTATATACGGTAATCTCATTTTAACTTTAAAATAATATTCAAAATATAATATAAAATTGGTTGAATTACACAAAGGAAACCACCAAAGGGTTGCATAGGATAAATACTTAAAACACAGATCAAATGGTAATTTAAACTATTGACCATCATATATAACAGTTAATGTGCATGCATAAGCACCAGGAGAATAAAACATGAAAACTAGTCAGTAAATCTTACAAATAACCAGCCTTACGCTTTGTTCTAAAGCAAGGGGAATGATACATTCCGTTGTTCCACACCACAGGGACTGCATGACTATCCAACCACAATGCTTATTTTTATTATTATAATTCTGACCATCTAGAGTACTGAGTTGATTTTTTTACAATGGCATTGAAAAGTTTGGGCACCCCAGGTCAAAATGACTGTTGTTGTGAACAGTGAAGCATGTTGAAAATAAAATGACCTTTAATGGCGGCTTCACACTACAGTTTTCATGATCCGGGGCTGACCGGTGTGGACTGTACAGCCATGGATCCTATTTTGGCCCCATAGTATTCCTATGGGGCTGGATAGCATTGTTTTGCCATCCGGTTTCCATCTGTCCGGAAGAATTTGGGTTTTTCTCCAGGACACAAAATTGCAGCTTACTGCGATTTTCTGTCCGGGGCAAAAATCTGAACAAATCAGATCCTCCCGGAACCTCCCATATCCAGCACGATCTGGCACCCCTTAACATGGGAGTGTATGGCGCTAGATCACGCTGGATCTGACATAAAATCGGTCCGGCTCCAGGATGCCGGGTACTTCAGCACCATGGAGAGCTCCCCGCTGAGATTTCAGGACCGCGGCCAGCACCCGCTAGCCGTGATTTTGAAATTTCGGCAGGGACAGCTCCTGAAAGTTGCAATCTGCCGATTCCGGCAGAAAACAGGACCTAAGGGCATATTTGCCCTCCGGTTCTGTTATGTCCAGGGCTGTCAGGTTCTGCTTCCTACAAAACACCAGACAGAAACTGACCACTCAAAACCGTGGTGTGAAGCCAGCCTAAAACACATAAAGTTAAAAATCACATATATCCTTTGCATTTTAGAAAAAAAAATGTATTTTAATCTTTTATATTTTAACATTTACAAAAATGAAAATGGGCCACCACAGAAGTTTGAGCCCCTTGCATGGTTGGTAGCACCCTTATTTGCAAGTATCACAGATTTACATGCAATTTGTAGCCAACCAAGAGTTTTTCAATTCTTGAGGGATTTTTATTCATTTTTTTGTCGGAAAAGTCTTCCAATTCCGGGAGATTCCTGGGTCATCTTTCATGCATTGCTCTTTTGACGTCTTGAAGTAAGGTGATTCCCTGTAGGGTATATATAAAAAACAAACATGCGGCGCCAATCTCAGCGCGTTACCAATGTAACTCTCTGGTGCCCTTTTAATGAAGTTTTATGCACTCACCTCTTGTCATAAAACTTCAAGCATATGGTTTTTCCAAAGCCTCCTCACGCTTTGGATGTTTATCCGGGTCTGCTGCTCGCCTTGAATTGATCCTGTATCGGGTCCTGCCACGGATTCCCACAGGCATAAAGGTTCAATAGGAAGTGATCCAATTCTATAGTGGCCGCGCTCCCCGTGGTAATGATTTTAAGAACTTCTTGTCCACAAAAAATTTTATTCCTCAAAACATGCGAGAATATAAAAAACGGATACAACGCGTTTCGGCGGAGACAACCGCCTTCCTCAGGTATCTGAGGAAGGCGGTTGTCTCCGCCGAAACGCGTTGTATCCGTTTTTTATATTCTCGCATGTTTTGAGGAATAAAATTTTTTGTGGACAAGAAGTTCTTAAAATCATTACCACGGGGAGCGCGGCCACTATAGAATTGGATCACTTCCTATTGAATCTTTTGACGTCTTGCCATAGATATTCAATGATGTTCAGATCTGAAGTCTGCGAGGGCCATTGTGAAACCTACAACTTGTGACTTTTAGGATCATTATCCATTTCTAGAGCCATCCTCTATTCACCTATTTTTTTACAGATGGTGTTGTTTGCTTCAAGAATTTGTAAAATCTTTATTTCTTCCATTGTTCCCTCTACCCATGAATGTTGTCTGTGTCATTATCTTTAACACAACCCCAAAGCATGCTTGATGCACCCACATTCTTAATGGTTGGCAAAATGTTCTTTTCCTGAAATTCTGTGCCCTTTTTTCTCCACACATAGCTCTGATAATTGTCGATAAATAGTTATTTTTCAACCTCATAGCTCCACAGGACTTGTTTACAAAATGTATGTGTATGTACGGTTAATTAAATATGATGTGAATGCTTAGCCCAAGGAGTGGAGGAGGCTTTTTTTCTCTCTCTTTTTTTATTTTGCCCTATATACAAGACATTTTAGAGGCAAGAATGTTTTGTAAAATGTTTCCACAAAATCCATTTTCTGTTTGGTTTTGTAGGTTTTATTGTCACCAAGTAAGTAAAAGTGCCATAATACTTTGACAACATTATTCCGAGAAACCATCTGAGTCAGAAATGCATGTTGGCATCTTTCGCATGCTGTTCCCATTTAGTTTCCTCACCTTTCCATCCATTTTAGCAATTTTACTGCCCCAATGGCCACTTTACACGTCCCGATATCGTCCCGATATTGGATACAACGGCACGGGAGCGGGCACATTTTTGGCAGTAATCCAAGATTGCATAGAAGCTGTCACACAGGGAGATATCGGCAGGCAACACAACTGCGATGTATACACCCCCCTTGTACGAGCGACCCAGGGAATGACCATTTTACATGGGAGTGAATAGGGCAAGTTGTGCTCCAAATCGTTGTTGGGCTGTCACACAGCACGATCCTGCCAGATCGTCCATCCAATATTGGGCAGTTGGAGAGCCTGCACAATTCCCCAATGATATCGTTTTGGCATCGTTCTTGCATCGAATTGCACATTTACACCACACAACGCACGAACGATATCGGCGGCAACGGCTGAACCACGTGACTTTTTATCGTTGTTGGACAACGATATCAGGACGTGTAAAGCGGCCATTAGACTTCTTGGGAGAGTCTGCTGGAAAAATATTTGAGTTTCCCATTTACTGGCATTAAGTTCTATATTTGTGACAATTACTCTAATGTTACAAGGTATTCAATGAATAATCTGAATCTGAATATTTTAGTATTCGCCACTTAACTATTTGGCTGCTTTCACATCAGCGTTATTTGAAATTCACAGCAGATTTGGCAGGTTTTCCGCATCTGCCGAGTAACGGAACACTTGCAGCAAACCTGCGGCAAGCCCCATTCATTCCCTATGGGACTTGCGGTCAGCTGCGGCAAGTGCGATTTTGCTGGATCTGGTGGTTGTGGCAAATCAAAAAACTGCTGTGTTTTTTTAATGCTGCCACAAGTGTGGGATCTGCCAGATCCAGCAAAACCGCACTTGCCGCACCTGACCTGCTGTGAATTTCAAATAATGCCGATATGAAAGCAGCCTTAGTTATATATTTATTTTTCCATCAGGAACTGCTGAAGAAATCCTTGTATTTAATCAATATATTAATTAAATTCACGTTTGGTAAACATGAGAAATATATGATTGAAGAATATTAATATTCCAAAATTACCATAACAATTATTTTAATGCATATGAGTTGCCAGAATTGTAGTGCCATCTTTAAAGGAGACCATATATACCATCCCACAATGGGTATTCATGTACCTCTGAGGGTACCTTTACACGTCGCAATATTGTTCCAATATCGCATGTAATTTCACGGGAGCGCACACGTTTTTGCACTTGTCCAAGATCGCATAGGAGATGTCACACAGGGAGATATCGGCAGGCAACGCAACTACGATGTTGTACGTCCCTTTTTTGCGCTGGGCATGAGCAACCCAGGGAATGAGCATTTAACATTGTAGTGAATAGGGAAAGTTGCACTCCAAATCGTAGTTGCGCCGTCACACAGCACGATTATGCCAGATCCCATATGCAATATCGTACAGTTGAAGGGCTTGCACAATCTTCTTGCAATATCGTAGCTACGATTTTTTCGAGTCGCATTGTCCATTTACACGACACAACGCACAAACGATATCAACTGCAACGGCTGTACCACGTGACTTTTTGTCGATGTTGCATTGCGATATCCTGACGTCTAAAGGTACCCTAAGAATTTTTTTACCTGTTACTATTCAAATTTATATTTTTTAAAATGTCCATGTGGCCTGGAATATGTGGGACAGACATGACAGTATCGAAATACAATTTACTGAACATTGTTCAGCTGTCAGAATATATGATGAAAAACAAAAGAAGGCAACTGAGAATAATAACAAATTTGCTGAAACTACAGTTGTAAGACACATGATTTCTGAATTTAATGGATAATATTAGAGGAGATTCAGTGTATTAATGTAGAACAGGCTTATATGAGATTGCTGCAAATAGATGTCTACTGGATATATTCCCTCAAAACTATTATTATCAAAGGGGTTAATGACAAATATAGCTTCAATGTGTTCTTGTGAATATAATATAAAAGCAGTTAAAGTGAACATGTCACCCCCTAGGGCTTTTTAAACTAAAAGTGCCACTTTCAGCAGCGTCTATGGTGCATTTTGAGAAGGTGGCTCTTATCCCCTATCCCCTCCCCCGTAAACCTAAATAATAAATTTATAAAGTTTCCCACCTTGTATGCAAATTTATACTTACAGGTTTGATTGGTCTTCATTGCGTACAGACCTCACCGCCTGGCTGGTCTTCTTTTGCCTCTTTTCTCTTGTTAGCACTGCCTCTTCTCTGGTCCCCGTCTTCTTTCAAGAACTGGACAGATCCCTTTCTGGCCTACGCACTGTGTGCTCAACCCACTGCAGGCAGAGCATCTGACAGCATTACTCCTGCGCGACCGCAGTGACCAGATTCTGCCCTGTTCAGTGTTCTGCTTTATGCAGATAACAGGGTGGGAATCTCACGCTTGTGGCCATAAGCATAGGTCACCCGAAGACACCATGGCCATTGTAACCACAACATTCTCTGCGGATGATGTCCCCGTGGCTCAGTGATTCAGTGATCAGAGACCACGGGAAAAGGATGTATTTTTCATCCCCGCTGTCTCTGGTATAGCAAAGATGCATGTGTCAAGCAGAGAAAAGACGAGAATCATGGAGTGGTATGAGGTCCGGGGAGTGATAAATATGAGGACACTAAGTGTCTCTGTGTTTTTGTTACTAGTAAAATGATTTGTCTACGTGTTGTGTCTTTTTTTACTATTCATTTGAAGTTCTTAATGACCTGGTCTAATTTAGTCTGGAATTAAGAATCTCAGGGTTTAAAGGGATTGTCGCGGCTTTTTGGATAATTTCTATGTGTATTCAGGTTGCAAAATGTTGACAATTTGTAACAAACATCCTGTAAACATTTTGCATTGTCACCCAGATATTTGCAGCAGCCAGGGAATGTCCAGGGGGCGTGTTTGTGTTGGAGTGTAAGGATGCTGAAATGTATTTCTGATATTAAATTCAACACTGGTAATATAAATGATCTGTAGTAACTCAGTTCGGCCACTGGAGGTCATCAGTGGACACGAGTAGAAAGATCTGGAACCAGGAAGTAATTTTTAGTCAGTCTCCTGAGGTAAATTGACTGAGACAGATGCCTGTGGAGATCCTACACAGAAAAGAAGACGTGGATCTATGGAAGGACGCGCCTGGCTTGCACAGTGTTAGAATTATTCAAGGGCTTGATCTACACCATGGTCTGAAAGATAAGCCGTGTTCTATGAGTACATAAGATTGACCGCTCAATATATAGGGATAGTCAGACAGGGTGGGTGAGCCAGAAACTACAAAGGACTATTCTGTGTGTACTCATGAGGAGAGACCGACCAAGCTTGATCTATACAAGATATTAAATAATGAGACTTGCACGAGTGTGAGATGCAAAGAGAAGCCAAATGTGGATGACACTGTAGAACTGAGAGAATTATAACCATCCCTGTTATAGTGGGTTGTGCCCAGTGTGAGGAAGATCTTATATACCTCAGTGGCTGATTGTTAGAGTGAAATGACATACACCCTGTAAACTGTTTGTACATTACCAAGTTAAAGAGTTTTGACCTCATGCAGGAGGGAAAACTGCATTTGCTGTAAATAGGTCTTGGGATAGATTTACTGTATATAAGGGAATCGGGGATCCCGAAATATTATGTACATAGCATGGGAGGGGGGAGTAAGATTATATCCTGAGGGGAACACGTGCCGCGGCTGCAGTAAGAGCCTAGGTAGTCCCTTGTACGGAGTAAGGGTGGGGTTGGTTTAGTCTGGGATAGTTGTGCTCCCTCTCTTCAAAACAGGTACGTGAGTTCCCTTAGGCTGCATAAATTGTACACTGTGATTGGGCTGTTGGGGCCCATATCGTTTTTGCAAAGTTTGAATTTGTTATTTTTATGAAACCGTTAAAAAGAGTTCATTTACCACTATTTTTGGAGTCCATGACTGGCGTCTCGGTCATTAACAGGAGCATTCATGGAAATGGGGAACTGGATGTTACACCCAGACTTCCCCAGTCTACAGTATGCTACAGACTGCTAAAGGCCCTCCCCGGCCCCTAATGTCACCACCCACCCCCACTGCACACAACGGACACCTCCTCTACTGACACATGTGCCAAATCCGCAACTGTAAAGTATATTCGGCACACTGTGTCAGTGGAGCAGGGGACAGCTATATGCAATATAGAGTTTGCGCTTACCCAGTGGCTGCTGTTAGTGGAGCTGAGGTCTGCAGCCAGGGTCTCTAAGCACAGTGGAACCAATGCTGTTCCTCTCTATACCTCCTGAAACACAGACCCAGTGGAGCCGATCCTCTCTATACCGCAACCTTGTGGAGTGTATTCAGTGTGTAACTGGTGTGTACAACACAGTGGTGAGGAACACTTTTCCAACCAGGGGCCATTTGGAAATTTCTACCAACCTTCTGGTGCAACACAAAATTATCACCTTGAAAATTACCCTGCTATATTTGTTCAAACAATTAATTAATTCACCCCTACTTTGACAGCTGGAGCTTCTTTATTCATTCATACTTCCTATCTACTAGTGACCAGCAGTTTCGTTTGCATACCAAATTTGTATTAAAACTGTTGGAGTTTTGTTTGACAAGAAACATTTGCCTCTTTGTTAGGAAGTACTACCACCAACTCAGGGGCACCACAATGGGGAGCCCCTGTGCCCCTTCATGTGCCAACTTGCTCCTTGGAGAGACTCTCATTTTACACCCATGATGGATGAGTTTTAAATTTGGGCCCGCTACATTGATGACATTTTTGTTACCTGGTCTGGTACCAATGACCAACTTTCCACCTTTGTAGTGGGCGCAGACAGTAACCCTATAGGACTGCGATTCATGCATGAGGTCCATGATATATATTTTCCGTTTTTGGATATATAGATATGGTCAGATGAAGCAGGTGGCTTGCACACTTCAACCTATTGGAAACCCACAGCTATTCATGAGCGATGTTCCTTCTAACATGTTCACCAATTTCAAATTTGACCTGTTTTGGGCTATGTTCAAGTCATTCGACGAATACGATTGATTTGCTGAAAATTCGGTAATCCAGATTTATGTTCAATAACGGTTCCTTGATTAAAAGCGTTACTGACTTTTCACAGTAATACTTTTGTTCAACATTATTATGAGTTTCAGTGTCTAGGAATAGTGGGTGGGGGAGGAGCTGGGGAGAGGTCTGTGGTCAAATAACGCAGATCTCCATTTTTTTTTCTTCCCCGCACTTACTGTGGGTGGTCCGGTCTGTCAGCCTATCAGCACGCATAGAGCAAAGTTCACTTTTTGCACACAAGGGCTTGGGGGCTAGAAGAACTGGCCATTTTCCCTCCTCGCCATTTTATCTGTGCTGGAGCTTAACGTCAGATGCTGACGTTGCTGCTGTGTGCACTACATAGAAACATAGTTAGATAGCGATTTCATTCCAAGTTAGGTTAGGGTCACACTTGAGGGCTGGATGTGATTTTCCATGCGATTTTCACACTTGGATTGTGTGAAAATCGCATGCAAAATCGCATTCATAGACTCCAATACAAAAAGCGCATGCCCCAATGGCAAAAACGCATGGCTAAAGTGCCATGCGTTTTTTGGATGCGTCTTTGGCTCAGCACCAAAAAATGCATCATGATGCATTTTTTGGTACTTTTTCAAAAACGCATGCGTTTTTGTAACATGGGGCCCTACGGGAACTGCATGCGAAAACAAACGCATGGCACTAAATGGTACCATGCGTTTTCGCATGCGTTTTTGCTTGCGTTTTTTAAGGCTGCTCCAGACCTAACAGCAAAAACGCAGCCCAAAATCGCAGGCTGCAAAAAGCAACCTTAAAAAACGCATGCAAGTGTGACCCTAGCCTTAGACAGAAAGATAGTAGGTTTAGGGACTACTTCCTAGAACAGCCCTTTTTAGGGCTTAAAAGCACTGTGTGCCAAGCAGGTCTGTTTCAGTGCTGTGCAAGCATTTTTTACACCAAATGGCCAAGTCTAGTCAAGTAAATCCTTTTTGGCTAGTAGCAGTGTGTGCCAAGCACTGGTGTAGCACTATTGTGAAGATAGCTACTAGGGATGGGCGAATCCTGAAATACTCGGAATCACTGGACTCTAACGAGTCCGCGTCCGAGACTCGGTACTTGTTGCGAGTCCAGCAAGTCCGAATAGTAACCTGTACTTTTGCAGTGTATCTATACAGATACACTACAAAAGTACCCTAAAAGTTAATCTAAGGGGTTAAAAACAATAAACATTAATACTCACCTCCTGTACTCCTGTACCTTATGTACCGGGACCGGTACCGAAGACCTCCGGCTGTTACAGGACCTCTGAGACCACCGGGAGAAAATGGGGAAAAGGATCTTGCAGTTCAGCCAATCAGCATGGGTTTGTCATGTGGCCGCAGTGCAGCCGCGTCAGAATTGCTAGGATCCGATGAAGCATTCCAGAGATATTACATCATAAAAGGACACTGGTCAGAATTGACAAAAATGGCAAGGTCTTTAGGGTCAAAATAGGCTGGGTCCTGAAGGGGTTAAATATGCAAATTGCAAATAGAGTCTGTGGAGCCTGGGTTAGGAGTCTCAAACACAGGACTGGCCATATATCCCTCCATGGAAGAACCCAGCCAAGGGGTGGCTCCTTGCGAAGAAGACCATAACCACCATATTAAGTGGCCCTTTTAGTCAATATCCAACTCTTTTACAAGTTTAGAGATATGAGGAAGGAGTTGGGAGATAACTCCGAAACATGTTGGACTAATAAAGAAGAATCCTGTTTAATCCAGACATTCCCGTGTGGCTGGTTTTTATCTCCATTAATTGAAGTGGCAGCGCGGACCCACGGTACTTTGTCCTACAAGCTGATTGAACCACGGTGATCTGTGGAAGTACGGTCCTGCAGCAAACCACTCACAGATGAGCGATCATTACCAGTTGTGGGTTTTCACAACTGCATCAGGTGAGCAGCTCCCTTTTTACACATATTTCAGCCTTATAAAAGAAGGTATTACCCTTTGTGTGCATTCTTGAATTGCTTTTAAGTTTGGAGATATGACAAGGGAATACCAAGGCCAGGTATCCATCCACAGACAGCTGTTTTGGGGTGTTGCCCCTCATTAGTGTGGAGTAGGATTCTGGCTAGGTGGGAGCAATGCCTGATTTGCGAAATATGCAAATTGTCACTTTAGTGAGGAAGTGAGAAACTCTAATGCCACCCAATAAGGGTAACAATCATTGAAGCCATAATTGACTCTTTAACAAGCCGTTTCATTTGACCAAGGATTTGAAGTGACAATTTGCATATTTCCCAGAGGAGCATTATGGCTATAAGTCTCCTTATCAGATTATCTGTCTCCTTATGCCAGCAGGCAAATTCCTCTCCATGAGGAAAATAGTTGTTCCCCCAGACCTCTTCTCAGCCTCTCATACAGCCAGATCAGAATTCCCACACACTGCACTGAGTCCTTAGTCATATTAAAAGGTTTGTTAAAGAGTGAATTATGACTTCAAGGATTGCTACCCTTATTGGGTGGCATTAGAGTTTTTTCACTTCCTCACTGAAGTGACAATTTGTACTGTACAGATAATGTATTGGGACAAAGTAGCCGTGATAAATGGTTTCATTTACCCATGCCTATTCAATGTGTAATGAGGTGTACAATTCAGATTGTATTATTGAAATTGAAACTGAAAGGAACTGTGCACAGTCCGCACTTGTCCACCAGGGGCATCAGTGGACTGTACAATCACAGAGCTGGGAAACTCCCAGCCATCTCTGTTGTTTAACCAGGAAGTGAAAGCAGAGAATCAGAGCAGTATAAATCCAGAGCTGAGAAGATCTACCTGCGGATGTCTGTTTAAGGTGGACTACTTTGCTACACCTTGCCAGAAAAATCACCCCGCAGAAGCCCCTGTGACTGATCCTGGGCCACTGGACTTTGGTGCTGTGACTCTGGCCGCTCTGCAAAACCTTGCCCGCCGAGCACCCAGAGTGCATGTGCTGGGGCCGTGACCGACATAAGGGAGCCATTTGTGCTGCTGTGATCCCCCTTCTGCTGTTGCTCTGTGTGCCCTGAGACTGGGAGAGACAGACTGTTACCTGCAGAAGGAGACCAAAGAAGAAGAGTGAGGAGATCCCCAGGCCTGCTACGTGGGAGCGACATCTTCTTCTGTGATAAGACTGGTACGTGATTTTAGGGAAAGTTAGGGAAAGATACCTTCATTGTTGTGTTTTCTTTTCTTGCTGCGTACCCGGAAGAAGTGAAGATCCAGAGACTCTAATATATACAAGTGCGCATATAGTTCGGTTGACTGTGAGATAAATATGTTTTACAGTAAAGAAATGTTATTATCGGTTAAACCTGAGTATGGAGATTCTGTTGAGAAAGATCATACACACACACCCGCGGCCTTACCACCGTTCGCTACATCTGGCGTAGTCGGCAGGATATGTGATCAACAGAATCTCCTCCCGGTAGTAGCTTATAACCAGACTTATACTACGGCCTGCAGGTCCATATCCGGTGCCAGCAGTCCGAGCAGTGACACGGAAGAATTGAAGCAGATAGTAGCAGAGTTGCAGAAACAGATACTACAGCTGCAGCTCATGCTAGACCAACAGGCGGACAGGCAAGCGAGACAGCAACCCAGTCGGCCTATGGGAAGGTGCTGGACATGCGGCGACCCCCGCCATAGGGCAAACCGTTGTCCGCATCCTCCACCCGTGGTCCGATATACCAGAACCAGCAAGCCATGCCCCACAACAGCAGCCACCTTTAAACTAGACGCCCCAGCCAAAGCGGTTCGCTCGGCAGGGGAGATCAGGGAAAAGGGTGTGAAGAGACAGAGCCAGACCGATAAGCAAGTACTGGCCACTCGGGTCCAGGGGACGGTGAAGTGGTTTAATGTCCGCGATGGGTATGGCTTCATCAACAGGAATGACACAAAGGATGACGTGTTTGTACATCAGACTGCCATAAAGCGTAACAATCCTCGTAAGTGCCTCCGCAGCGTTGGTGATGGGGAGGTGGTACAGTTTGATGTTGTGAAGGGAGAGAGGGGTACAGAGGCCGCCGACGTCACCGGTCCTGGGGGTGTTCCCGTTAAAGGAAGCAGATTTGCCCCCAACCGGCGCCGCTACCGCCGGCGATCCTACTCTCCCCAGGTAGAAAACGTGACTGAGTTTATTGGAGATATTGTGAGCCCTGAACAAGGGAGCGAAGGTGAACGGGGGGATGACGGTTTCCCCCAACAGAGGTCCCTACTCCGCCGGAGATCAATCCCTTTGATATCAACGGCCATCACTGCCTTGGAGCCGATGGTTGTTGACAGGGACTGTCAACCTTTAAGTGGGGGGGTATGTAATGAGGTGTACAATTCAGATTGTATTATTGAAATTGAAACTGAAAGGAACTGTGCACAGTCCGCACTTGTCCACCAGGGGGCATCAGTGGACTGTACAATCACAGAGCTGGGAAACTCCCAGCCATCTCTGTTGTTTAACCAGGAAGTGAAAGCAGAGAATCAGAGCAGTATAAATCCAGAGCTGAGAAGACCTACCTGCGGATGTCTGTTTAAGGTGGACTACTTTGCTACACCTTGCCGGAAAAATCACCCCGCAGAAGCCCCTGTGACTGATCCTGGGCCACTGGACTTTGGTGCTGTGACTCTGGCCGCTCTGCAAAACCTTGCCCGCCGAGCACCCAGAGTGCATGTGCTGGGGCCGTGACCGACATAAGGGAGCCATTTGTGCTGCTGTGATCCCCCTTCTGCTGTTGCTCTGTGTGACCTGAGACTGGGAGAGACAGACTGTTACCTGCAGAAGGAGACCAAAGAAGAAGAGTGAGGAGATCCCCAGGCCTGCTACGTGGGAGCGACATCTTCTTCTGTGATAAGACTGGTACGTGATTTTAGGGAAAGTTAGGGAAAGATACCTTCATTGTTGTGTTTTCTTTTCTTGCTGCGTACCCGGAAGAAGTGAAGATCCAGAGACTCTAATATATACAAGTGCGCATATAGTTCGGTTGACTGTGAGATAAATATGTTTTACAGTAAAGAAATGTTATTATCGGTTAAACCTGAGTATGGAGATTCTGTTGAGAAAGATCATACACACACACCCGCGGCCTTACCACCGGTCGCTACAAATGTATATATGGAGGCAACGTTTATATTGCTAAAGTTGTGTTTATATTAAAGAGCTTGAAACTGGTTGAAATCAATCCTAAGAAACCTCAGATCATTATGCACAACTTTTAAGGACAATTGAGAACCTGCAATTTGAGATAAATTTGCAAAAGATAGTAAACTTGAATCTTAAAAGAATCAATTACCTCAAGTAATTAGGTAATGAATGATCCTGGTAATAAAGCCATGTGCAAACACTGGATTTTTGATGCATTTTTTAGCACTTATTTGGTGCAGATTTCTCACACATCTGCCTGCCTATCCTTCTGCCAGTGAAGTTATAAGAATTCTGAAATGTTGTGCACATGTTGCTTATTTTGTTTCTTGCAGAATGGTTCATATTTGGTTTCAGAAAAAATCTGCAGCATGTCAATACTTGTTGCAGATTTGCCTGCATTTTCCGGCCCTTCAAGCCATTGACTTCATTAAAAAAAATGCATGGCACAAATCTGCATCAAAAATCTGGAGAAAATTTCTGTACCAAATACTCAGCGTTCACACATAGCCTTATAAACAAACTTGGTATACTTGTTTCTAGAATAAAGTAACTGTTGAGGATTACTTTTGGTCTATGTGTCTAAGCATTGGTCTATGTGACCAAGATGGGGCACTGATAGGTTACCATGACAACCAGAAGTTTGATGAGCATCCTCATGCTTTTCAAGACAGTACTCCTGTGAAACCCAGCCAAAGACTGGTGTTCATCGGAGACCATCATTGCAGCAATAATGCAGTATCAACGTATATAGTACAATCATCTTGTAATCACAGGGCTAACAAATATGGTAGAGGGTAAAATAGGCAATATATATTATAATATTATATATATATATATATATATATTTATATATATATATATATATATATATATATATATATATATATTATATACGAGTCTTGCCTAAGGACCCCTACTGGGATATGGATATACTAGC
>JARQOC010000004.1:521273789-521318789 GCA_033576535.1 Allobates femoralis | reverse complement strand
TACGCACACATACATACATATGCACACACATACACACATACACATACATACACACATACATACATACATACACATACATACACACACATACACACATACATACACACACATATACACACATACATACATACACACACATACATACACACATACATACATACACACATACACATACACACATATATACATGCATACCCACATACATACACACACACACATACATACACACATATATACACACATACATACACACATACATACACACACATACATACACACATACATACACACATACACACACATACATACATACATACACACCCATCCATTCATGCACTCCTCTGGAGTGCAGGGGTTAAAAATAACAAAGCAGGTCATCCTCACCTATCCTCTGTTCTACAGGACCTGGCGTGATGTCATAATCACATGACAGCCATTAACCAGTAACCGGCAGTGTAATTACTGCCGGTCACTAGGTAACCGGCTGTGATGTGATTATGACATCACGCCAGGTCCTGGCAGCACATCGCAGGAGAGACGTGCTGGGACCGGAGACTGGACACCCACCGGGAGCGTACGGGACGTGCAGGAGCGAGGACAGGTTAGAAGAATGGAGGAGGAGGAGGAGAGGGGGAGCAGAGGAGAGACACAGGGGAGCACATAGGAGGACGGGGGAGCAGAGGGGAACACTGCGAGGGGCATACTGTGAGGGGGGGGGGCCACAAAACTGTGAGGGGGGCCTGTATACCTATGATGGAGCCTGTATTTATGCTAGGGGAGCCTGTATAACTACGGTACGGGGGGAGCCTGTATTACGGGATATGCACTGCATCCCCCCCGCTGATGGACGGGAGGATGCAGTGCATATCATGAATAGCAAATGAGCGGCACCACGTGACCTCCCGCTCTGCCTGTATACCTACGGGGGAAGCCTGTCTATGTGCTGGAGGAGTCTAATCGTTTTCGAACATAACCTAGAACTTCCGAATTTGATGCAAATTGTTCGAGTTCGACGAATCACTTGAACACCGCCCAAAACAGGTCGAATCTGAGATTGGCGAACATTTCGAATCGAACATCGCTCATCTCTAATCTTTGGTTCCAACCACCGTGTGTTTGTGCGACGCAGAAAAGGTGAACGGATGGAATCTACATGCCTGGTTACCACCATGAAACATGGAGGAGGAGCTGTGATGGCGTTGGGGTGCTTTGCTGCTTTGAAGCTCATCAAGAGAATGCCAAAAGTGTACAAAGCAGTGATCAAAGCAAAAGGTGGCTACTTTGAAGAACCTAGAATATATGACATATTTTCAGTTATATCACACTTTTTTGTTAAAGGGAACCTGTCACCTGGATCTAAGCCCCTACACTATCACTACCTGTCCCTGCACCTTCCTAGCTGCTCCTTATCTATCCCTCTTTGAGCTAAATCTGCCCTATAAAACAGCAGAAAATGAACTTATAACTTACGGAAGTCCCTGAGGCTGGGGACTGAAAAGGCGGCCCCAGGCTCCATTCTGCCCCTCCTCGATGCAGCAGCACACGCCCCGCTGGGCAGCATTATTCTTTCTTCATTGCCACCTCCTCCATTTGGAATCTCCCACCCACTTTACACTGTAAGGTAGTGGTTAGGATCGGCACGACATAAGGCAGTGACTCAGGTATTTGCTCACACAGCACACAGTTTAATGGCACAGTTCAGGTATTTACAGACCTCCAGGCTCCGGGTCGCAGCCGAGTACAACCTCATACAATCCCAACAGCTGATATAGAAGCTCTGTACGTTCCCCCGGGTAGGCTATGTTAGGTCAGCACACAACCTTTCTCTCCTCACCGTCCGCTCATTAGCCTCATGAACGTCCACTCTGAGAGACCTCACAGGCTGTGTCAAATCTTCACATAGCTCTCTACACAGCAGCTCCTGCTGCTGTCCTGACACACTCCACCCCCTCCCCGCAGCCCAGGGCAGATCATATCATCTCCTATTCACCCGCACACCTGGGCGTCAGTGCTTTCAATCAGCACTCAGCTCCAGTAGCAGCTTACCCTGTGTGTGCTGCTACCAAGCAGAAGATACAATCTCCCATATGCTGTGTCCCGGTCAGGGAACACATCGAGGTCACATCACCACAACATGATAGGTGTAAAGCAGGCAGGAGATTCCAAATGGAGGAGGTGGCGATGAAGAAAGAATAATGCCGCCCAGCGGGACGTGTGCTGCTGCATCGAGGAGGGGCAGAATGGAGCCTGGGCCTGCCTTTTCAGTCCCCAGCCTCAGGGACTTCTGTAAGTTATAAGTTATTTTTCTCCTGTTTTATAGGGCGGATTTAGTTCAGAGAGGGATAGATAGGGAGCAGCTAGGAAGGTGCAGGGACAGGTAGTGATAGTGTAGGGGCTTAGATCCAGGTGACAGATTCCCTTTAAGTATAAAATTCCACATGTGTTACTTCATAGTTTTGATGCCTTCAGTGTAAATTTACAATTTTTATAGTCATGAAAATACAGAAAAATCTGTGAATGAGAAGGTGTGTCCAAACTTTTGGTCTGTATTGTATATATATATATGTTTGATGGAATGAATTGTTATGGATATTTCTTATTTCTCTCTGCTATTGTTTACTCAGATTTTATTTCTATTATATTCAAGTGCAGGTAGATTCGTCTGATAATTAAAGACGTCAATTTTTATACTATAAAAGTTTTCCGCATTCCAAATGTTTGAAAATGTCATTAACCCAATTTAATCTTACAGGAGAATGTCAACTATTTAATGCCAATATGTGGAGACATTTATCTTCCTTGTAGACAAAGCCATAAGTAAATGTGTGGATGGCATTAATCATGTGAAGAAGAAATTTTATAATAACCTGTCTAAACCTGAGCAAAAAAGCAATGCAGAGAAATAGAACAAATTATTAAGTCAGTGGATTTAGAAGGCATTTTAGGTACAGAAGATGGGCAAATTCCTGATTATCAAATAAAACTTATGTTATAGGTAATGATACATCATTCTTGAAATTTTAAGGATTATGGAGAACTGATTTTTTTTTCTTTTGTTCAACTAGATTTAACTGTAATCTACTACTCAATCTCATCAAACTGCTGGCTTAGTCTTCAGAAAAAGAAAATTATATTGTACACTTATTCATTAATGATTGTTTAATATCATCAATTTGTAGCGATTCTCATATCAAGTCATACCAGTATTTCACCTGGCTTAAAAGCAGCATGTTTTGAAAATGACTTTCTTGTTCTAATAATGTCCAAAATATTGCTTGGCTATACAAGAGCACTAATGTCCTGAGCATTTAGCTAAAGCAACAAAGAGAATCTAAGGGAGGGTACAATTTTCACCATTATCTCCTGTAATAGGTGGTGGACTGTCCTACAGAGGCCATAGAAAGCTATGGTTCATAGGAAGTATTTTTTAGGTTGTCTAAAGATATAGAATATCAACTTCAAGAAATATAAAAACAAATTTTTATTAAAAAACAAAAATAGCTGGGTTGGTATAACCAGGTGCCTGACGACCCCAATTTTTGGACCTAAAACAACCTGGCTATAAGTGTTCAAAAATATAACAATATTTTGTAATTTTTATCAAACAAATCTAAAAGGTCTAAGGACTAACATGTAAGTGGACAAACACAGTTGAAAAGAACCTGGAGTCATAGGAATATGCCTCCTACAAAACCCTAATCGTACTGTTCCCTGCCTAACAATGGAGGTATTCACACCTTACTTTTATGGTGCTCCTATCCCTTGGCGGCTTTCTCTTAACTGACCCTATGTCAATGTAGAAGCATATCAATGCCATTATTATCCTTATCTGACCTATCAGATAAGTCCTTTTGGAGTCGGAGCTACAGTATATATATATATATATATATACATATATATATATATAGCTCCAACTCCAAGGGGACTTATCTGATGGTTAGGCAGGGAACAGTATGATTAAGGTTTTGTAAGAGGCATATTCTCCTTGACTCCAGGATCCTTTCTACTGTTTATTCACCTACATGTTGGTCCTTGGACCTTTTAGATTTGTTTTGTTTTATAAAAATTAGTATTTATATTTCTTAAAGTTGGAATTCTATATCTTTAGACACAGGACTGTCCTACAGGGAATCCCAAGGTTGTTACCCTTAATGAGGTTAATTAGCAATAACTGATGAATAGGAATATAGAAAAATCCAAATTGTATTAGCAACACACCAGGCAGGAATATATTTAGACAGAGCAAAGATTGAGATGGAAAAAGGTCAGGAAGGGCTACAGGCCATAGGACAAGGTCAGGAACGCAAAAAGGTTCAAATAAGCATGTAGGAGAAAAACACACCATGCTAGGAACGAAAGTGAACCAGAATTGTTTGGTGTAAACTTATAAATAACTGACACTTGGCATTGATTGTCATGAACATTGAGTATGTAATTTAAGAGGCCACAAGTAGGCACAAGAGTGAAATCTGCACTCAGAATGAATACTAGAGATTTGCAATTTGGGATTTTACAATTTTACTCCTTTAAAATAAGGGTATATTTTGCTAACCTTTATCTATGAAGGCACTGACCTCAACATGAGTAAATTGTTTTAAAACAATGAGGTACTGCATAAAAAATTTTGTCTCGATTTTTGACACATAATCTTTTTTTTTTATCTTAAATTCAGTCTTAGAACCAGTTGGAGATCATGGAAAAGAAGAGCCATACTTAAGACAACAATTAAAAATGATAGGCTTGAGGAGTAAGTTTAATGTACACTTTACATTTATGACAACATTCAATTTTTTTGTTTAGCAGTCTATTATCATATCAAATCTAGAATTGGCAATAGTTCCTAATAGGTCACATTTCATAGACATCATCGTTTACAGCCTTCTTCATCTTAACCACAGACTTTCAATTGGATTAAGGTCTGGGTTTTGGCGAGGCCTTTCTAAAAATCTGATCTCCCTTTAGCAAAGCCACTTTTTTCTGATTTGGAGGATTCAGTAATGCTGAAAGGTATAATTCTTGATCTTCAACTTATTAGCAAAGGCTTGAACGTTTTATTGCCAAATGAACTCGTATTTGGAGCTGTTCATGTTTCTCTTCAGCTTGACTAAAGCCCCAATTCCAGTTGCCAAAGACCAGTTCAAAAATATAATGCTGAATTCACAATGCCTCATGTGATGTTCTGTTTCTTTTATTTGCCTAAAGAAAGAAGAAATCATTGTCATAAAGAAGGCAGACAAAGGAGAAGGGCTAGCTGTTAAATATGCAGAAGCACTTAGGCAGATGAGCGATAGTAACATATACAAGTTATTGAAATTATTGAAGGATGATCCAGTAGAATCTATTAAGAGTTGTTTGGTGTAGATAAGTTTGGTGAAGAAAAAAAACTACTGCAGAGAGAGTTATACCCTTAATACACTGATGCCGAAACGATTAAGTGAAATATGTAATTTTAATTTGCTTCTATTATAATTAGTGATGAGTGAGTAGTGAAATATTCTCACTCGCTGTACTCGTATTGAATAGTTTTTAATACTTGCATATTTATCTGAATAGCAATTCTAATGTTAATCAATCAGGGCCATTTCACACTAGCGTTTTTTGCAAATAGTGGCAGATCAGGCAGATTTACCACATCTGCCGCCTAACGGTCGCACTTGCGGCAGACTTGCGGCAAGCCCCATGCATTGTCTATGGGGCTTGAAGCAGGTGTGGTAAGTGCTGTATAGCCGTGGCTCCGGCAGAAGTTTCGGCATTTTTTTGCGGCCACAACTGCCGCAAGTGCCGGAACCGTGGCTATACAGCACTTGCCACACCTGCCGCAAGCCCCATAGTCAATGCATGGGGCTGTCCACAAATGTGCCGCAAGTACGGATGTTAGGCGGCAGATGCGGTAAATATGCCGGATCTGCCGCAATTTACAAATTTACAGCACTAGTGTGAAAGGGGCCATACTGATTGGCTCCGTCCACAGACATCTGGCTATAAAATGAGTCTCTCCAGAACAGGGCAGAGGGTGGGCTTTTTTGCATTTCTCATGCATAGAACATCTTGCTGTGCCCCCCAGAGAGAGCCAAACATTTAATATGCTCTCACTGAGGTGCCATCTCACTTTGTGCACCCAATGAAGCTGGCAATACATGTTAGATTGATAAAATCGACAAACTCTCATGAGCACCAGCAATACTCGCCGAGTATTGAGTATTGAGTAACGTGAAAACCATACTATCCGTGCGAGTAGCGAATAGTAACCATTACACTCTCTCATCACTAATTATAATGTATTGTATATTATTATAATATTAATACTAATTCATTTTATAGCACCATTAATTCCATGACACTTTATATGCATTAGCACTATTATTCTTGCTCCTTTTCTTCCAGTGCCCTTCTTGACTCTGTGCAATATCACCTTTAATCCCTTAATGAAACACTGCATGTAAACACTCTATTTGGTCATAGAAATGCAGAAAATATCATCCAAAATTTACTACTAACATGAAGTCCAATATGGCATGAAAAATCATTCTTGGAATCACAAGGATATGTTGAAAAATATATTGCAATCTTAGAGTCCTCAGTGGTTGATACCTTTTAATGGATAACTGAAAAGATGTTAAGCATAGCAAGCTTTCGGGACACTATGGCCCCTTCATCAGGCTGCTTACGATTTTTTCAATTAGCCATAAAAAGGTATCAACCACTGAGGACTCTCAGATTGCAATATATTTTTCTATCTACTGGCTAACACGGTATAGATATTCTTTACGTTAGGATATGTTGAAGCGTTCCAGAGTTATAAGCTCATAAAGTGACACTGGTCAGAATTGCAAAAATAAGGCTTGGTCCTTAAGGTGTTAAAAATGTTAAGATCAGATTATGTGATGACACTTGAGTTTAAAAAAAGCATTATATCATTTGTTTTAGCAATTAATACAAACAAGATGGTGACCCGATTCTAACGCATCAGGTATTCTAGAATATAGAAATAGGGATTGCATGAGAAAGGTGGTGAGGGCTGAATAGGGAGGGACTTTGAGGACGGAGCAGCGGGGGGAGGATGGCGTGGCAGGGGGGAGTAAGATGGAGGAAGGAGGGGCACAGGTAGAGGGAGGATGGAGTGGTGGTGGGAGGAGGATGGAGGACGGAGGCGGTAGCGGCGAGGTGGGGGAGGATGGAGCGGCACAGACAGGGGGACGACAGAGCAGCAAGATGAGAGGAGGATGAAGCGGCGAGGTGGGGGAGGCCGGAGCAGAACAGGCAGGGGGAGGATGGAGTATGGAGTAGCGGAGGGGAGGAGGACAAAGGAGGGAGGAGGAAGTGGTAGGGTGGGGGAGGACGGAGAGGCACAGGCAGGGGGAGGAAGGAGCAGGCTCACACCCACACACAGAGTCACACCTAGACACAGACTCAGACCCACACACATACACACAAAGACTCACACTCACAGCCACACGCACACACGGGCTCTCACCTCTCCGCCCCCTGGCTGTCCCAGTGCTGGCCCTCATGTCCCTGGTACTGAACGCGGTGTCCTGCGGTGTCAGCAGAGTGTAGATGTGGAGGAGGCGGGTGTGGAGGAGGCGGGCGCAGAGGCAGCAGAAAAATGATGATCCCAGGTGTCATCCGCCTCCTGTCAGAGCAGCTGGGTCCCGGCTGGCATGTACTGCTGCCACCTCCTCACTCGCAGGCACAGAATGTGAATGCAGAGGCTCCAAGAGGCGGTAGCAGACTATGCGGCCATAGAAAGGAGGAGAGTGAGTGTAGAGGAGCCGCACGATGCGCGCTTCCATTGCTTCCTGCACCCTTGGAGCCCCGACCCCGTCAGCCCCTGGTCCCCGGTGTCAGTGGGCGGCACACTCCCCCAGGGGTCAGGGTGTGTCAGCGTTGCTGTGTGGCATTCAGTCGCCCGCTGCCGCCACTCCCTGAACCGTAGGACCTGCGACGGAGCATGCATATGAATGTGGAGTGTGTGTATGCATGTGGAGCACGCATGTGTATAGCATGCGTGTATGTATGTATGATGAGTGTGCGTGTGTGAAGCATGGATGTATGTGGTGCGTGCAAGTGCAGAATGCGTGTAAGTGGAGCATGCATGTGCAGAATGCATGTACATGTAGTGTAGATGTGGAACATGCGTGCGTATGTGGAGCATGCATCACATATGCACTCAGACACTACTGGCATGCTCCACAGACATACGTTCGCACGCTCCACATGCGAACACACGCTCCGTTACACACTTTCTACATGCTCCATGCACACGCTCTACATATATATGCACACTATACATACGCTCGGTCTACATACACATGCACGTACACTCCACACATGCACTGACTCTTCACACATGCATGCATGGTTCACACATGCATGTGTGAAGTGTGTGTGTGTGTGGAGTATGGGGATGTATATAGAGCGTGCATGTGGAAAGTGCATACAGGAGCGTGCATATGAATGTGGAGCGTGCATGCATATGTACTGTATGTGGAGCGTGTGTGTGTATAGCGTGCATGTGTTTGTTTGTTGAGTGTGCATGTGTGGAGCATGCATGCACATGATGTGTGAGTTTAAGGTAAGAATATGTGTACATGGAGCATGCAAGTGCAGAATGCGTGTACATGGAGAATGCATGTGGAGTATGTGAATAATGTGAGGGTGCACATGTGAAGCAAGCGTGCATGCATATGTTGATAAAGGGAGCATGCAGTGTGTGTGTTTATGTGGAGCAAGCATGTGGAGTGAGTATTAGGGGACTCACTGCGTGACACAGGTCCTTGTGGTGTGTTAGGAGCTGGAAGTGGTAAGACAGGAGAGGGGTACTCGGAGAAGATGGTCTCGGGAAGTTGGGGTTGCTGAGAGTCGGTGGATGCTGAGAGCGGGGGTGGGGTGCTCGGAGTTGTGGGGGTACTGGTAGCAGACGGGGTGCTGGGGGTGCTGAAAGGAAGTGGATGGTGGAAGGGGTGGGGTGCTGGGAGTGAGGGGGGGTGTGTGGGAGTGGGGAGATGCTGTGAGGGCAGTGAAGCCGGGAAACAAAGGTTGGTGTGAGCCGGCAGGTGGGGGGAAAGCTGGGAACGTGGGTGTGCTGTAAGTGGGCGGATGGTGGGAGGAAGCAGGCAAGCGGAAAGTACAGAGAGCTGGCAGATGTGGGGAGCCGGCAGTGGGGATGTGCTCTAATGTGCTGGAATGCGTTGTGTGCTGGGGGCCGGCGGTAGCAGCCGGTGCTGAGATCCGGCGGGTGCAGGCAGTGCTGGAGAGCGGTGGGAGCTGGGAGCCGAGCGGGGAGAGATGTGTGATCGTGGCGGGGGTTAGTGTGCGTGAGGCTGCGGTGGGGGTCCGCTGTGGCAGCGCTAGCAGCCGCCATGTTTTGTTCTGTCTCTTTCTGCGTGGCTCTTTTGCATACGCTGCGCTTATCGGCCGTCGCGTCTGCTGGCGACCAATGAGCGCTGGCGCACGATTTCCGTGACAGACAGAGAACCTTAGACAATTATTTAGTAGATATTCAGAATTTCAGAATCTAGAGCAAAAATAAGATTTCAATTTTGGAACTGTTTGGTTGTGCTTTGTGAAATTAAAAGGTCTTTTTTAAGGATTTCATTATATGCTGCAAGATATTTATTCATTGTGACTATAGAATGTACAATTTTCATTTACCGCTATTCTCGATTACTTGTATATTTCATTAAATAAAACAATGCTATAAGGTTACAATGGAGGTAGGCATATAAGCTACTTATGTCTACCATCCATAGTGCACTTCAAATGTTATTCAGTCAGTGAAGTACGTCTTTGTGACTGGATACAAGGACACTTTCCTCCAGTTATTTAATCCTTGGAACAGTGCATCTCAAGTCACGGAAGGGAAATTTTTCTTAAATGTTCCATTTTTCTCACAAACTCACTAATGTATTCCGTAACATAATTCTAATCTCTTAAGATTGAAATCTTTAATTGTTTCACCAATGTTGTTAAACAACAACCTTTCAAGAGACATTTTCTTAACAATGAGGATATGTATGTCTCCTTATTCAACAGTTTGCGTGCTTTGATTAACAATACATAGACTTAAGGGCATGAACATTATTTACTAAAGTTCCCGGCAGGACATCAGAAATAAATGAATTCACATTTAGGGCTTTATTGTTTGAGTAGGGATTTTAATTGGTGACATCATGGTTTCTTGAGACACCAAGATTAAATATAGAAGACTTGCTTTTAAATGTCATGATTTATTTTGTGAACATGTTGTACATGATAATGGCTAATTTATTTTCTACAAGCCCTTTATTTCCTAACACGCTGAAGCAAAGGGTTTTAAGTTCACATTTAAAATGGTTCCTTGATAATATTTTTTTGAAATCTTCCAAGTACTGGGACATAAAGACATACAGGTATATATTGAATATACTTTAATAAAATGATTTTAATTATTTAATATGTATATAAATAAACAATGACAGTCACTCATAACATAACATACTGATGTCTATCTGTAAAGTATCTTATTGAATATTGATATGGATTTGTAGTTACCGTATTTTTCACTTTATAAAACACACTTTTAGTCCCCCAACTTTTAGGGGAAAGTGGGGGGTGCGTCTTATAAAGTGAAAGTAAAAGTTGTGCTGTAGGCGGGGGGGGGGGGGGGAATCAGCTGTGGTCACGTTGTGCCGCTCATTATCTCCTGTAATATGCACTGCATCCCACTGTCAATCACCAGTGGGAGCAGCCCATATTACAGGAGCGGGTCCGCAGCTCAGTGGCTGCAGCCTGCTTGAATAGTCAGCGCTTTCCATGCTTGCATTGAATGGAAAGCACTGGCTATCCCGGGGATGTGATACTCACCTCGCTCTACCACTCCCTGCTGACCGTGCTATCCCCGCTGTCAGTGCTGCTTAGGCATAAACTCACCGAAGTTTTGACACTTTTTTCTACCCCTTGCATCTAGCAGGTGGCTGCAGATTCCCCCAGGAATCTGCAGCCACCTTCTAGATGCAAGGGGTAGAAAAAAGTGCCAAAACTTCGGTGGCTTTTTTCTATATATTTTTAAGTACCAATTCGGTGATTTTTGCTTAAAGCTAAATTATACATGTGTTATACATGTGGCTAGGTGCTCGTGAGTGTAAGGGCCCTTGACGGTGGGTCACAAGCTTACGATATTCTGACGCCATAATACCAAACTGACACCTTACATCATTATTTATAGTGTCAACTTGTATCTTTTTATTCATTGCAGTTGAGGTTGTTTTCCTCTAGGGGGCGTCTGTCACAGTGATGCATATTCTCAGTGCTGAGCAGCCCGCCCGGTCTAAAAAGAGGCGTCGCCAATAGGCTGCTCAGACACTATGTATCACCTGGATGTGAGTGGCAGAGGCCTAATGGTGTCCATGTGTCTGTATTCACCACCAGCCCCTCCTTGTTAACATGGCTGGTCGCCTGGTTGCCACAAACCGCCCCCATGTTATAGTTTGCAGGGGACTGTGCACCGGTGTTTGGACGCATGTGTTACCTCCTGGGGGAATCTGCAGCCACCTGATAGATGAAAGGGGTAGAAAAAAGTGTCAAAACTTCGGTGAGTTTTTTCTATATATTTTTAAGTACTAATTCGGTGATTTTTGCTGCTTAGGCATCCGGGTGCTGGCACAGCACAGACAGCGGCGATAGCTCAGTCAGCAGAGAGCAGTGAAGTTAGGTGAGTATCACATTGTTTATTATTTTTTTAACTGTGCTCTATGTGCCAAGATGGGGGCTGTGCCAGCAAGGGGGTTAGTGTGCCAGCATAGGGGCTAGTGTGCCAGTATGGGGGCTAGTGTGCCAGCAGGGGGGCTACTGTGACAGCATGGGGGCTAGAGTGGCAGCAGGGGAGCTAGTGTGGCAGCAGAGGGGCTAGTGTGCCAGCAGGGGGGCTATGCATAACAGCATGGGGGATATACCATATATACCAGCATGGACATATATATAATTTGTAAGACGGACACTGGCATTATAAGACGGACACTGGCATTATAAGACGGACCCCATTTAACATTTTCCTTCACCAAATTTGGAAATGTGTCTTATAATCAGGTGCGTCTTATAAAGCGAAAAATACTGTATACCTTTTGTGATAATTAATACAATTAATATTTCTGTACCAATGTACATATTTTTGATACATATAGGTGCATCTCAATTAATTAGAATTGCTTTCAGTAATTTAATACAAAAAGTGAAATGCATATATTATATAGAGTCATTACAGAGTGATCTATTTCAAGTGTTTATTTCTGTAAATGTTGATGATTATGGCTTACAGCCAATGAAAGCCCAGAGGTCGTTATCTCAGAAAATTAAAGAAGGGATAATGAAGGGTTTAAAACTGTGCTGCCGTATTCAACAACACAACTGTGAATATAATATTGATTTATTAGTCACTGTGTTTCAGGGCTCTTTGGAACGCCCTGAAACATGGCAATATGATATAGATTTGTCCTGAAGAAAGGGCCAAGGAGCCCTGAAATATGTTGACTAATAAATCAATATTATATTCACCTTTTGAAGTCTCGTGGAATACAGTAGCATGGTTTTTAACCCTTCATCCTCCCTACGGTATATGCACCACAATGAGGACTGCAGCAGCTGTGATATGCTTTAATAGTGGTTGTGACTCTCACAACCACACAAGGTGAAGCCTCTGATACCTATTTAGGTCATATTCTGTCTCTCACACCCTTCATCCTCCCTACTTTAATTTCCTGCGATAATGACCTTTGGGTTTTCATTGGCTGTAAGTCATAATCATCAACATTAATATAAATAAACACTTCAAATAGATCGCTCAGTTTGTAATGATTCAATATAATATATGCATTTCACTTAATTTATTGCCAAATTAAATTTTTCATAAACTATGATAACCAATGATAATTCAAAGTTTTTGTAATGGGAAAAAAATCATACTAGAAAAAATAACTTCAGAACTTTTCCTCCTTTTAATGTCACCCATAATCTGTACAAATTCATTCATAAACTGAAATTGTGTTGAGAAATAAATAAATATAGCAAAAATAAAATAATGTGGTTGCATTAGACTGAACACCCTCCATGAAAACTCATGTTAAAGGGAGCCAACCAGCAGGATTTACCACCTGTAACTCAGTGCAGCAGGTGATTAATGTGTGCAGCATGACATCACTATTTATTTTTTTTTCATTTCTCCCTTGTGGGCTTGGCTTTATGCTGTAAGCCAAACCACCTCGCTCTCATCTGGGGGGAGGAGGTTCAGCTTTCATCAGCAAGACAAGCCCACAAGGAGGAATAAAAATAAAATTTCGATGTAATGCTGAGTATATCAATCACTTGCTGCACTGATTTGGTGGTAACTCCTGTTGGTTGGTTCCCTTTAAATAATAGTCTGTACACAGCTACCATCATTTAAAGCACAACCACAGGTTTTTCTTTTTATCCCTTTGGAGTGGTACTTTAAATCTAAGCCCCATGCCCCAAGTCTTATACTCATGCACTGGAGTCTTCACCTTTTTTTAGCGTCAGTCTGCAGTATGCTACATGAAACACTGTAGCAGCTTGAAGACCAACTGGAGAAATGCTATTAAAAGATAAAGACACTGTAGGGTATGTATAGGACTAGTACCAGGAACTTAGATTTAAAACTGTGAAATAAATAAAAAATGGAGTGGTGTTTTAAATTGATTCTGGTTAACACCATATAAGTTTATGCTGTTATAATAATAATAATAATAATAATAATAATAATATTTATCTATATAGCGCCAACATGTTCCGCAGCGCTTCACAATTCAAAGTTCATGTTTAAACAATCATAAGAAACAGTTATTAGAAAATACAATACAATGCCAAAAAGAATATAACGTAGTACAAAGCATAATACAATACAATAATTAGAGCAAAATAATGACAGCCCTGCTCATAGGAGCTTACAATCTAACAATGAGGTGGGGTGACACAAAGTACAGGGCTTATTTACAATAATGGTATAGTCAACTTGAGGAGATGGGGAACAGTTAGGAGCAGCATAAAGGCCAAGTTAAGGCGGGGTTACACGCAGCGACATCGCTACCGATGTTGCTGCAACGTCACAGGTTTGGTGACTTTGCAGCGACGTCGCTGTGTGTGACATGCAGTAACGACAAGCAATCAGCTCGCTGATGGGTGATCATTGCGGAATGGCCGGGACCATTTTTCAATCATAGGTCTGCCGCTGTCATGCATGCATCGGCATGTGTGACAGGGGAAACGACCAGCAACACCCAGTGTGCGCCCGACACCCTGACCGATCCCAGAGACTGTTGGGTGTCGGCGCTGGGTGATCGCTGGTGAGATCTGCCTGTCTGGCATCTCACCAGAGATCACATAGTACATTTCCAGCGATCTCGATCGTTGGTCGATTCGCTGGAACATTGCTACGTGTAACCCGGCCTTAAGTGGCCACCAACCATTATTTGTGATGCATTTGAGAATGGTGGAGCGGATAGGCTATGCCTAGATGACTGCCTAGGCTGACTTTCTTGATCTCAGATTGAAGATATCAGGAACAAAAATCTGTACTGACCTATTTCAGAAATCTACTGCAACAAATTGTTTCCTCCATTATAAGAGCTTCCACCCGAATCATCTTAAAAAAGTAATTCCGTAGGGACAATTTATTCACTTGAAGCACAACTGCAGTAACATGGAGGATTTTCGGAAACAAGCGCAGGATCTGACAGGACGTTTCAAAGACAGGGGCTATCCTGAAAAGGACATCTCCAGAACCTTTCAATATTCTATGAATTTGGATAGACAGACCCTCCTAAAACCTAATTCCCTAAAAAATCTGAAAGATCAGGGGATATTGGTTATTACACAGTATAATAATCAATGGGAGGATTTAAGGGGAATACTGAAGAAAAATTAAGATATGCTCTTGAGTGAACCACTACCACTAGTATTAAACTGTATTCCAGATCAACCTCACCTGATAGCGCGTATAGTAATAACTTAAAGTATGATTTGACTTCTAGCCATTTCTGTCGCCCGTATATATGACTTGGGAGGGGAATTTCATTGGAGGGCTCATACCCTTGTGGAAGTTGCAATGTCTGCCCCTGAATGATTTCTGATGATACTCTTTTTTCTGAAATTTTCCTGTCAGTTAAGAAGCCGAAAGGATACTTCAACTGTAAAAAACGAAATCTGGTCTATGCACTAATCTGCACCTGCCCTAAGGTATATATTAGTCAAACATCACAAGAACTCAGGAAAAGGATTCAACAGCATCTTTCCAATATTGGGACAGCCAAAACCAACCTGGAAAAAAAAGAAAAACACATTTCCTCTGTTGCCTCCTTTTTTTTGGAAAATCATCAATGCAAAACAAGAGGAATTAAGATCCTGGGCTTGGAGAAGATACGGACGAATATCCGAGGTGGAAATAAAACTAAGGAACACCTATGACGAGAGTCAGCTTGGATCTACAGGTTGACAAGTCTGACACCGTGTGGAATTAACAAGGAACTCCTGTATACTGGTTTCTGTAAAAAACCCATACTCTGACTTGGTCTCTCCAAACTTTCTCCCCTCGCCAATCTACCCTCCTTCTCTTAGTGATCAGGAATAATGAAGAGAGGAAGGGTAAAAGGGGCGATAAGAGCTTTTTCTAAAAGGAAAAATGGGATACCCTCCCTATACAGGGCATTAACCTGTTAGAGGGATAATAGGGTGAGAGACAGGGAAATGTGGGTAATGGATACCCTAGGTCCAGATATATATGGTAATGGACATTTCTTTATGCACGCTTGGCTATATTGGACAAATTAATTGTGATGCTATAATATGACTATGTACTGGGTAGGACACTTGTTGGGATCACCAGCTATGTAGTCTACCTATATAAAGAATTGGTGGTTTAAAAAATGTATCCAATATCCCAAACTTAGTGGTGCATGGTGATGGGCTCCCTCCGGAGTGCATTTAACTGTATTGGATGGGCCATCTTTAATGTGGTGCCATGATTGTGTACTGGAGGGGATCCTAAAAGATCACCAGACATGTATTTTTAAAACTGATTTTTTGATCACTTTTATTATGTTTTGGAACGACACCCCTTATGGGATTTTTTTTTGGTACTGAACTTATTCTTTAAGGGCCGCTTTACACACAACAACTTCTGTGACCAACTTCTGAACAGATCTCTGGTTTCAGTGAAATCATGGACACATTGCTCCATTTTATGGCTGTGTACAAATGTAACAATGTGTCCATGATTTCACTGTAACCAGAGATCTGTTCAGAAGTTGGTCACAGAAGATGGTGTGTGTAAAGCGGCCCTTAAACACAGATCAGAGATTATGAGTGACCCCCTTGGTAGAGGTATTAACTACCTTTACCTAAACTGTGTATTCTTTCATATATATGACAGTTACCTAATCACATCTATTGGCTTGTTCAATCAATAAAAGAAATAATCTAAAAAATCGACACATCTATGGCAAATCCACCCTTTATGTGGTATTGTATGCGATGTTATATAAATATGACTCACCGTGGCCGGGACTCCGGTTTAGACAGGCAGTAGCTTCTTCCTCCTTGTCACGGGTGGACCGCGCCTGCCAGTAGTGGGGCCCGGTTGTGTGCAGATCAAAAAGTTGAAGACGTCTTGTGGGAACAGATTAAAGGGTTAATTTGTCATGACGCCACCTATGAGTAGTTCGGTAACTTTACCGACGCTGCGGGATCTCCGGGGATGGAATGCAGTAAGATGGAACGCTCCCCACAGGCTAAGCGATGATCCCCGGAGCCACAAGCTGCACAAGATGTTCTGAGGCAGCTGCGGTTACCTTGTGTGCGGACGGACGTAGTCATAAGGAAGCACGGACACTGTAAGTCTCTGTAACGGGTAATTTACTGTAACCAGCAAGCAGTACATGGCATACAGTTAACGGGTAGTGGACCGGGTGGACTCAGCAGTGATAGGTGTCCCTCAGAGATCCGTGGTGTTCCTCCATTCTATCTAAGTGTTGCCTTTGTCGCCCAGGAATACCAGGTCGGGTACAGGGAGGCTGCTTCAATGCCCTATCCAAAATATATGTGAGGGATGTTTTGGGGAGCCTTGGGTCCCTTGGTGAGTACACCGCTGGTTAGACGACTGGAATTGGCGGGTGGTGGGGTGCTCCTGTAAAGCTGCTCCTCCACTCCTCTGGTTCGCGTAGCAGAGCTGAACTGCTGCTAGCTTCGGTACCAGCAAACAGGCTGTAAGTTGGGCACGGGAGTTTTTGGGGACCGTGTTTAACGCCCGATCCCGGTTGTTCAGGCCTCAGGTGCGGACACCCGACCGGTGACGGCCCGGGGGCCGCACAGAACTGTGCGGAGCCCCCGCTCCTACGTTGCAGAGCTGGGAATCTGCAGGGGTCTTCTAGGTTGCTCTTACACTCCCAGACTCACTAAGTGTCTGTACTTCTCCTACACACTACCCTTACACTCCGCCCACCAGGACCCTGATTGGCCCTCTATGCTAGGTGATGCATGCAGGGTATGGATCTCTAAGTTAACCAGATGACTGCTGGGTCAGAGAATATTGCTGCTGCATTTATGGCTGCAATACCCTCCTGTGACGCACTCATTGCGGGGCACCACACTCCCCCTTGGTGAAATACGCTTGTCCCCAAGCGTCGCACTACCCACATTACAGAGGATTTTTATATTTTATAACAGGTAACAAACATTTTTATTATAAACAGGTATGCATTTACTTATGATGTTGCAAGTAAAAGGAAAACAGGTGAAACACTTTTGCGAACACGGCGGGCGGTCGGCTGTCCTTAACGAGAGTTCAGAGCTATTGCCACCAGGTTACAAGTGCTGCCGATAAACAGGGAGAAGTCTCTTTGCAAAAGTTTAAACAGCACAGTCACTTATGGAGGGCAGTGTTCCGGACCCGTATAGCGAACCACCCATCGTAGCATACATATCGCTCGTAGGTTACAATGTCCCCTCTATATAGATCGCGGTCTGGATGTCCTCTCGGTAAGTGTGACTCCACATCACGACGCCCCACAAACACCTCCTCATATACGCCCTCTTCCCTGATAAAACCCACCCGGTGGAAAGGTTGAATGTGCTCACCCGTCCTATCTTGCGGAGTTCATCAGGCAATGGAAGTTGGCGGCGGGCTTCAGCGCGAGCCTGCATGTTGGCGCGCAGACGAGCGTGCCACTCCTCCCTTCGTATGCGACGTACATCTTCGTCGGAGCTGTGCGGATGGTAAATAAAGTCACTACGACGTGCTGGTTGTTGAACAGCTTGAGCTTGGTGGGCAGTCTGGATGGGCACGCGGTTACACGGCACCGGGAAAGGCGCCGCAGCAGCCCCGGACCAGCGTATTCGAGCAGGTGGCTCGGCCAAAGGGTTCACGGTATCTCCCCAGGCAAAACCGGTGTCGAGGTCCTCAGCGATACTGTCGGTCTCGTCGTCGTTGTCATCCTCCTCTCCCTCGACGATCACATCGGGTTGCTCATCAGGTGGAGATGTTGAGATGGATCCCTCTGGGTAGCTGGGCAGCTGTGCTTCAGAATCCTCCTCGGAGTCATCCTGCAGGGCTTCCAGGCTGCCTGCCTCTTCTTCTGTTATCTCGGGTAATGGTGTTTCAATCCCGGTGACCAGGTAGGCTTCTGTAGTAGCAGAGGAGGCCTCCGGCTCATGGGAGAGACAGGTAACAGTCTCTGTAGTGGTAGAGAGACCGGTTGCAGGTTCCTCGGTAGGAAATAGGTAAAGGTAATTTTCTTCTATGGAGCAGGTTGCTAGCTCTGGCTCGGAAACTAACTCGGGTGCGACCTCAGGCTCAAGAGCGGGTGGATCTGTGGCCTCCGCTAGAATGAGGCAATCGATCGGCTCCGGCGATGAAGCAGGACAGGTGGTGCACGAAGGTGAGGTTGTGGAGAAGCTGGCGACGTCGTCCGGACCCGGAGTAGCTGTACCCGGTCGGCTCTGCTGCATCGCATGATGTAGTCTACGGCCCAGGGCCGCGCTCCAACTGCGGATTGTCCATTCGACAGTCTCTATTAACGGCACCCGGAGGTCTTGCAAAGCTTCCAGCCAGAAGTCGGGGCTGCCGTCTATAGAAAGGACGGGACCAGGACCAGGATAGCCTATGGCTGCTCTTGCCTCCGCCTCGACCTCCCGCATCAGGTCTTGGAGTCTCGTGCTGGCCATTCTGTTTTGGAAGGGAACCGTACCCGTTCAACCCGATAACCGTCCTGGTAGAGAGCTCGTGAAGAATCGAACGACACTCCCACTTCCTTGGGGGTTTTTGTAGTCCAATTGTGGGAAAAAGTCTTTTGGTCCGCCCCCGTGGTTGATTCGAGCAATCAGAGCGGACAATGATTTTGGCGCATTTGCCTTCAGCCCTCCCACGAAGAGGGGCGGTGGCTCACCCCTGGGCTTTCACGTGGCGGATCCTCATGGCGGTTTCGGCCATCTTGGGTGCCATCTTGGCCCAACGGTGAAAAGGCGGAAAAGTTCTTTTTGGGACGAACAAAGTCCATTTTGTAGATATTAAAGTCTTTTAAAGCACATTATACCCGTTAGGGAACGGACCTGCTCGTATCCTGTTCGTGACGCCATTTTCTGACTCACCGTGGCCGGGACTCCGGTTTAGACAGGCAGTAGCTTCTTCCTCCTTGTCACGGGTGGACCGCGCCTGCCGGTAGTGGGGCCCGATTGAGTGCAGATCAAAAAGTTGAAGACATCTTGTGGGAACAGATTAAAGGGTTAATTTGTCGTGACGCCACCTATGAGTAGTTCGGTAACTTTACCGACGCTGCGGGATCTCCGGGGGATGGAATGCAGCAAGATGGAACGCTCCCCACAGGCTAAGCGATGATCCCCGGAGCAACAAGCTGCGCAAGATGTTCTGAGGCAGCTGCGGTTACCTTGTGTGCGGACGGACGTAGTCATAAGGAAGCACGGACACTGTAAGTCTCTGTAACGGGTAATTTACTGTAACCAGCAAGCAGTGCATGGCATACAGTTAACGGGTAGTGGACCGGGTGGACTCAGCAATGATAGGTGTCCCTCAGAGATCCGCGGTGTTCCTCCATTCAAGTGTTGCCGTTGTTGCCCAGGAATACCAGGTCGGGTACAGGGAGGCTGCTTCAATGCCCTATCCAAAGTATATGTGATGGATGTTTTGGGGAGCCTTGGGTCCCTTGGTGGGTACACCGCTGGTTAGATGACTGAAATTGGCGGGTGGTGGGGTGCTCCTGTAAAGCCGCTCCTCCACTCCTCTGGTTCGCGTAGCAGAGCTGAACTGCTGCTAGCTTCGGTACCAGCAAACCGGCTGTAAGTTGGGCACGGGAGTTTTTGGGGACCCGTGTTTAACGCCCGATCCCGGTTGTTCAGGCCTCAGGTGCGGACACCCGACCGGTGACAGCCCGGGGGCCGCACAGAACTGTGCGGAGCCCCCGCTCCTACGTTGCAGAGCTGGGAATCTGCAGGGGTCTTCTAGGTTGCTCTTACACTCCCAGACTCACTAAGTGTCTGTACTTCTACACACTACATTTACACTCCGCCCACCAGGACCCTGATTGGCCCTCTATGCTAGGTGATGCATGCAGGGTATGGATCTCTAAGTTAACCAGATGACTGCTGGGTCAGAGAATATTGCTGCTGCATTTATGTGTCATATATGATACAGTCTATATAGAGTCTAATGCATGGGTATAATGAGACACATGAGACATACGCTTCTTAAGCAGCTCTTGTATTGCTTCATACAAGTTAGTGCATCAGCAGGATAAAGTAAATGCAAGTTGCAGAAGGCAAACAACCAAGGACATCAGAGCATTAAAGCATAGTACAAGTTATTCAGTCTATTACTTTCCTGTCAGATGTTGCTGGCAAATAGGTAGCTTCTGTGTTCATAAATGATTCCAGGCAGAGTGAATCCAGGCTTCAGAGAGCAAGACACAAACTGGTTTCAGACCTGATTCAGGAGCACAGGTAAATCATCTGAAACTGATTAAAAGGGCAATTGGCAAGGAACAGGGCAGGGACATCAAAGCTGAGGACTCCATCTTGTTTGAGGGCAAAAGTCAATGCACAGGACAGGAAACAAGATGGCCAACGACAAGCTGAGAACTCCATATTGGTTGAGGGCAAAAGTCAATGCACATGACAGGAAACAAGATGGCCGACAAAATACACTAAATGCAAACATAACAACAGATATAGCAAAAAAGACTGAAAACCTTACATTACTCCCCCCTTAGGGACAGCCTCTGGATGGCCCCAGGCCAGGCTTTCCCGGGTACCTCCGATGGAACTGGCGGAGTAACCGAGGAGCATGGAGATTGGAGGCCGGCTCCCACGAGTTGTCCTCTGAAGAATAGCCCTGCCACTTTACCAGGTATTGCACCCCGTTTCTACGCAACCTGGAGTCCAGGATCCCTTCCACGACAAACTCCTCCTGGCCATAGATGAGTACCGGAGCAGGAGGGGAAGAAGAACGACCAGGGAATGAATTGGGAGTCACAGCCTTTAGTAGAGAAACGTGAAACACGGGGTGAATCCTCATAGATCTTGGAAGTTGAAGGCGACAGGCAACGTTACTGACGAGCTTATTAATCTTATAGGGCCCAACGTACTTATGACCCAATTTGGACGATGGTACTCTCAATTTGAGGTTCTTAGTAGACAGCCAGACCAAATCTCCTACCTTGAAGGTTGGTGCAGGTTTACGAAACCTATCTGCCGCTGTTTTATACCTGTCCTGAGCGGATTCCAGATTCTCTTTAAGCAGATCAAGATTCTGTTGTAGAGAGGTGATTCTGTCGGCCACAGCTGGGAGAGGTGTATCTGTGGGAAGTCGAGGAAGGATGTTAGGATGATAACCCAAATTGGCATAAAAGGGTGACTGCTTGGTGGAAGCGCTCTGTGAGTTGTTATAAGAGAATTCAGCCAGTGGGAGCAAATCCACCCAGTCATCTTGTAGGTGGCAGATAAAACAGCGGAGATACTGTTCTAGGGTCTGATTAGTCCGCTCGGTTTGTCCATTCGTCTGTGGATGAAAGGCAGAAGACAGGTTAACTTTGATGTCCAACGCAGCACAGAAATGCTGCCAAAACTTTGAATTGAATTGCACCCCTCGATCAGATACAACCTCATCCGGTACGCCATGCAGGCGAAACACATTTTGAATGATTAAGTCCGATGTGTGTTTCGCTGTGGGTAGACCCACACACGGAATAAAATGGGCTGCCTTTGTTAACCGATCCACCACCACCAGAACTGTGTTCTTCCCTTGAGAGGTTGGCAACTCCACAATGAAGTCCATAGATATGGATCCCCATGGACGGGATGGAACGGGTAGGGGTTGTAATAGACCCGTAGGCAAAGATCGTGGAGTCTTGCATCTGGCACAGACTTCGCAAGAAGTGACGTAACCTAGAATGTCTTTTCTGTATGTGGGCCACCAAAAGAAGCGAGACAGGAATTCTTGAGTCTTCAGAACTCCTCTATGCCCCGCTATCTTAGAATCGTGGACGAGTTGCAGTACTCTCAACCTGACTGCTTCAGGAATATACAGGCGTTGCCCCTGAATCCACACACCGTTCTTATATACAAGACTTACTTCACAAGACGGTTGTGCCAGCCAGGGATCCGTATGGTATGCTTCCTTGATGTCGTTAAGCAAGTCTTGATTATGAATCACTCCCAGGAACCTGGAATCAGAGATAACAGTCTTACGAGACGTGAGTGGAATGGTTTCAGTTGAGTGGAGTCTAGACAACGCATCGGCCTTTCCATTACGCGATCCTGGCCTATATGAGATAACAAAACTGAATTGGTTTAAGAAAAGACTCCAACGAGCCTGGCGAGGAGTCAAGCACTTAGCCGATCTGATAAACTCAAGATTGCGGTGGTCAGTCAACACTATTATCTGCTGTGCAGATCCCTGAAGGTGGTGTCTCCATTCCTTGAAGGCTGCGATGATGGCCAACAATTCTCTATTACCCACGTCATAGTTCCGTTCTGCAGGAGACAATTGCCGGGCAAAGAAAGCACAGGGATGTAAGACTTCTTTCTCACCTGTCCTCTGGGAGAGGATAGCTCCGATGGCACTGTCTGAGGCATCCACCTCTATTATGAAGGCAAGTTCAGGGTTAGGATGCACCAGAATAGGTGCCGTGGTGAATTTCTCTTTCAAACGGGAAAATGCTTCTTGAGCCTGGGGGGTCCAGGTAAAAGCAGAATTCTTGCGGGTAAGCCGCGTAATGGGACACACTACCTCAGAAAAGTTCCTGATAAAACGCCTGTAGAAATTAGCAAACCCTATAAAGCGCTGGACCTCCTTCACATTCTTGGGGACCGGCCAGTCTTTAATGGCTTGGATCTTACTCTCATCCATACTAATTCCTCGTGATGACATTACATACCCCAGAAATTGGATCTCCGTCCGATGGAATTCGCACTTTTCCAGTTTGATATACAGATGGTTTTGTCGAAGGCGTTCTAAGACCATCTTCACATGTCTGTGATGCTCCTCTTTGGAATTAGAAAAAATCAAAATACCATCCAAATAAATGACAATGAATGTATCCAGGAGGTCCCTAAAAACGTCATTCACCAAATGTTGGAAAGTTGCTGGAGCATTACATAAACCGAATGGCATTACTAGGTATTCAAAGTGTCCGTAGCATGACCTGAAAGCTGTCTTCCATTCATCCCCAGGTCTAATGCGGACCAAGTTATAGGCCCCACGGAGATCCAACTTTGTAAAGAGTTTTGCATGCCGTACTCTCTCCAATAATTCAGGGATCAACGGTAGTGGGTAACGGTTTCTGATCGTGATTTTATTGAGCTCCCAATAGTCTATACAGGGCCTAAGAGATCCATCTTTCTTCTTCACAAAGAAGATTGGTGCACTAGCAGGAGATGAAGAGGGGCGTATGAAGCCCTTGGCTAGATGTTCGTCTATATAGTCTTTTAGAGCCTTTAGCTCAGGCCCTGCCATAGAGTACATCTTGCCAAAAGGTATTCCTGCACCTGGTAACAGATCTATTGGACAGTCATATGGACGGTGAGGGGGTAGCAGGTCTGCGTTCCTTTTGTCACACACGTCAGCATACTCACGGTATATTGCTGGTAGCTCAGAGACTGATGTTGGTCCTTTAGGAATGGAGCAGACTGAAGCTTCTGGACTTATCTGTTTCTCCGGAAAGTGCAGTTTTTTAGTTGCCCAGTTAATCGTAGGATTCTGAGCCTGCAGCCAGGGCAGTCCTAGAATAATAGGGAAATGAGGAGAAGAGATGAGCATAAATGACAGACTCTCTTGATGGTCATTACCCATGAGGACCTTTAAGGGCTCCGTCTCCTGATCCACTGGTCCAGAGTTTAACAGTGAGCCATCCACGGTCTCCATCTGTACAGGAGTAGCCTTCTTTACTGAACGTACACCAAGTTTCTCAGCGAAGGAGATGTCCATAAAATTGCCGCTTGCCCCTAAATCAATCATAGCGGAGGTAGATACCCAGACAGAGTGAACCCTGAGTTTGAGGGGAATAAAGCAATGAGAATTGTTGTGCTTACAACTCAGCTGGGAAACCGCTGAAAAAACCTGAAAGACTGCTGCCGTGATGCGTGCATCGGGCTCAGAGATAACAGAGTTCAAGTCTGAGTAGTCAATGTCTGTATCCTCTACCCTATCTGGGGTCTGTGGTTCGGACCTGACAGAACCCCTGTCACAGCACTCGCAGTGTATGATGGCTGCAGTTGTCTTACGAGAACGACTGGGGCAGTGTATAATGAAATGTCCTGACTTACCGCAATAGAAACACAGATTTTCCTTTACTCAATGTTCCTTACGTGCATCACTGACCCGTTTCTGTAAAGAGTCCACCTGCATAGGCTCAGGTTCTCGTATAATCCTGCTCAAGGTCTCCTTAGCTGGAGAGGGAGGAAATAAATGATTAGTGCGCTTTATCTCCGACCAGCTCTCCTGTCTGCGTTCAGTAAGCCGAGCATCAATCCGAATACAGTAGTTGATAAAATCTCCTAATGCTGTAGGTGGGTCGGCACGAGCGAGTTCGTCCTTAATCACAGAGGATAATCCTTTCCGGAAAACCGACTTTTTAGCGGAGCTATCCCAAGTGGTGTCGAGGGCCCATCTCCGGAATTCCAAAGCATACTCCGCTACCGAGCGCTTACCTTGGCTTAAAGTTAACATGGCTGATTCCGCTGTAGCACCGCGGTTTGGATCATCGAATACCTGCCCCATAGCTGAAATGAAAGCATCAAGATTATTTAGACAGTCATCGTCAGTCTCAATTAGGGGGTTTGCCCATGTGAGCGCTTTGTTGGAGAGCAGCATAATTATTGTCAATACTTTAGATCGCTCAGTAAGGAACTGTGGCGCATGAGCCGCAAAGAACAGTTTGCATTGATTAATGAATCCCCTGAATTTTTCCCGTTCACCGCCAAAGCGGAATGGTGGTAGCTTGGGGATTCCAATAACCGGGGTTGAAGTTGGAGTGTGGACTCGTCCCTCCAGAACCTCAATCCGGGTTCGTAAGTCCTGCGTGGTTTGTCCGAACACCTGCAGATTATGATCACCGCGATCCCGCAGGCTTGCAAAGCTGGCCTTCAATGCCTGTAGGTCAGCAAGGATTGAATCCGTCACTTCGCACAGATGTTTAACGGAGTCCTCCATATTCCCAGAAGCTGTACGGCAGAGAGGCTGGAAAGGAAGAAAAGGAGCACAATAGTGTTTACCTGTGGTAACACTCCTGACTTAAAAGAAGGGAATGTGCTCACCTGGAAAGGTTGTGAGAAGCCACAACCACTATCATCACATATATAGATATCTCGGATCCACGGTCTGCAGCGGCTCCCCAATGGCAAAGATCCAGAAATCTCTATGCAGGTGGCAGCAGATGCAGCACTGTCCCAGACCCAGCAGACTCTATTATGGCTCCTGAATCTGTCATATATGATACAGTCTATATAGAGTCTAATGCATGGGTATAATGAGACACATGAGACATACGCTTCTTAAGCAGCTCTTGTATTGCTTCATACAAGTTAGTGCATCAGCAGGATAAAGTAAATGCAAGTTGCAGAAGGCAAACAACCAAGGACATCAGAGCATTAAAGCATAGTACAAGTTATTCAGTCTATTACTTTCCTGTCAGATGTTGCTGGCAAATAGGTAGCTTCTGTGTTCATAAATGATTCCAGGCAGAGTGAATCCAGGCTTCAGAGAGCAAGACACAAACTGGTTTCAGACCTGATTCAGGAGCACAGGTAAAATCATCTGAAACTGATTAAAAGGGCAATTGGCAAGGAACAGGGCAGGGACATCAAAGCTGAGGAGTCCATCTTGTTTGAGGGCAAAAGTCAATGCACAGGACAGGAAACAAGATGGCCAACGACAAGCTGAGAACTCCATATTGGTTGAGGGCAAAAGTCAATGCACATGACAGGAAACAAGATGGCCGACAAAATACACTAAATGCAAACATAACAACAGATATAGCAAAAAAGACTGAAAACCTTACATTATGGCTGCAATACCCTCCTGTGACGCACTCGTTGCGGGGCGCCACAAATATGTGATATCTTCGGATTTCCTATGCATGATATTTGAATAATAGAACCAGGTTGTTGTCTCTTTCCTGTTTTATCTGATCCATTTCATTGCTAAAACAAGGATACTATACTTTTGTGTGGGAAACCCACCCTTTTTCCCCTCCTCCCCATATAGATCCTCCCTTTCTTGAATGACGGCAGTACATCTGGCTTTTAACATTGGGCTACCCCGCATATTTATGGTGACTTATATAGATGCTGTGCCACTAAAATTTTCTTTTTGTAGGCACAAAATAGATTTGATTATATGTATAATACATGAACACTTTAGCACCTTAACTGTAGATAGATGAAAATCGCCGATAGTAAAATACTGCCCTATTCAGGATCTCTGACATGCACATTATTGCGCCGGCGCATGCACACAGTGACAGGTCACCGCTGTGTAAACCGCCATGATCTTGGCACCAGACATGTGCAATACATTGTTGGAGCATGCGCAATGTAATTTGACGATGTGGGAGGATGAACGGGCCATCTGATCCTCCTGCCAACAGCTGGAGGGCAGAAATCAAATGGGAGACACGGACCCCACACTATAATAAGCAGACAATGGTGGGCACAACCACATTCTCTTGACGAAGCTGCCAGGCGCAGGCAACGTAACGCGTGGGGAGCGCCACACATCCTGCTATTATGCTGCTATATACTGGTAAAACTAGTTTGCACTGGTACTATATTCTTGCTGGGGTCACTTTCCTTCACTAACCTGTGCTGCTGAAACTTGTGCTATATCTACCTAATAGGGACTATTACATGGGATATAGACTACCAAATATAATGAGTATACAATCTTGAGGGACAACTAAAAATATCTTTATGAGGGTTAACAACATACCCTATGTCAGTGATGGCGAACCTTTCTGAGGTCGAGTGCCCAAACTGCAACCTAGAACAAAATTATTTATGGCGAAGTGCCAACACGATAATATAACCTAAATTACAGCAGTGGTAATCACAAGCGCTGCACAGGGGGGAGAGCCAGCAGATGCTAACTCTCTTCCCTGTACAGGGCTTGTAGTCCTGAAACATTGATGATCAATTCAATTATTTTAACAATTAATTGATTTTAAATTTACCTTTGCAGTCTTCTCTTCTCTTCTCTTCGGCAGTGGTCAGACAGCTCATGTGTACTGGACATTGAAGCTGAGCCGCTGCCACCGCCCTTTCTAGAAACAGCAGGTGGATTGATCTGTATGGAAAAAATGCAGAATATTAGACAGATAGGGGATAGATTTTATCATGGAATACAAGCATATTTCATACTGAAATCATGGTCCTCATCTTGTAGTAATATCTCCATCATGACCCTCTCCTTGCAGTAATGTGTCCCATCCTGACCCTCTCCTTGTAGCTTTGTGCTCCATCCTGACTCTCTCCATGTAGTAATGTTTCCCATCCTGACCTTCCCATTGTAGTTATGTGCTCCATCTTGTCCTTCCCCTTCTAGCTATGTGCTCCATCCTGACCCTCTCCTTCTAGTTACGGGCTCCATCCAGATCCTCTCCTTGTAGTAATGTGCTCCATCCTGACCCTCTCCTTGTAGTAATGTGCTCCATTCTGATCGTCTCCTTCTAGTAATGTGTCCTATCCTGACCCTCTCATTCTAGTAATGTGTCCCATCCTGACCCTCTCCTTGTAGTTATGTTCTCCATCCTGATCCGCTCCTTCTAGCTTTTTGCTCCATTCTGATCCTCTCCTAGCTATATGATCCATCCTGACCCTCTCCTTGTAGTAATGTGCTCCATTCTGATCGTCTCCTTCTAGTAATGTGTCCTATCCTGACCCTCTCATTCTAGTAATGTGTCCCATCCTGACCCTCTCCTTGTAGTTATGTGCTCCATCATGACCACCTCCTTCTAGCTATGTTCTCCATCCTGATCCTCTCCTACTAGTGTTTTGCTCCATTCTGATCCTCTCCTAGCTATATGTTCCATCCTGACCCTCTCCTTGCAGTTGTGCTCCATCCTGACCCCCTTCTTGTAGTAATGTCTTCATCCTTATCCCCTTGTAAAATGCCCCATCCTTGTCCCCTTCAGGAATGTCCCATCCTTGTCCCCTTGTGGTAATGTCCCTATCCTGCCCCATCATGTAGTAATGCCCCATCCTGTTGTAATGCCCTATCCTTGTCCTCTTGCAGCAATATTCCCCATCCTGCAGTAATGCCCTATCCTTCTCCCCTTGTAGTAATATGCCCCATCCGTGTCCCCTTGAAGTAATATGCCCCATCCTGCAGTAATGTGTCTCATCCTTGTCCCCATGTAGTAATATGCCCCATCCAGCAGTAATGTGCTCCATCCTTGTCCCTTGGTATTATTGCACCACCATTGTCCCCATCACATAGTAATATGCCCCAACTTGCCCCCTGGTAGTATTGCCCTATTCTTGCCTCCATTACATAGTAATCTTCCCCATCCTTGTCCCCATCACACAATAATATGCCCCATCCTGCCATCACATAACAATATGCCCCATCCTGCCCCCTGTTAGTATTGCCCCATCCTGCCCCATCACATAACAATATGCCCCATCCTGCCCCATGACATAATAATATGCCCCATCCTGCCCCCTATTAGTATTGCCCCATCCATCCATCATCCTCTTAGTATTGCCCCATCCATCCTCCTCTTTGTATTGCCCCATCCATCCATCCATCTATCCTCCTCTTAGTATTGCCCCATCCATCCATCCTCCTCTATTATGCTGCTATATACCGGTAAAACTAGTTTGCACTGGTACTATATTCTTGCTGGGGTCACTTTCCTTCACTAACCTGTGCTGCTGAAACTTGTGCTATATCTACCTAATAGGGACTATTACATGGGATATAGACTACCTAATATAATGAGTATACAATCTTGAGGGACAACTAAAAATATCTGTATGAGGGTTAACAACATACCCTATGTCAGTGATGGCGAACCTTTCTGAGGTCGAGTGCCCAAACTGCAACCTAAAACAAAATTATTTATGGCGAAGTGCCAACACGATAATATAACCTAAACTAGTAAAAAGGCCCGATGCAATTGCATCGGGAGCAGGGTGAAATGAATTGTGTGTATACAGGCGGGTCAGTGGGTAGCAGAGTATACAGGGGGCTCTGTGGGTAGCAGAGTATACAGGCGGCTCTGTGGGTAGCAGAGTATACAGGCGTGTGTGGTGGTGGTGGCAGAGTATATAGGTGTCTGTGGTGGCATAGTATACAGGCATCTGTGTGGTGGCAGAGTATACAGGTGTCTGTGGTGGTGGCGGCAGAGTATACAGGCGTGTGTGGTGGTGGGGGCAGAGTATACAGGCGTGTGTGGTGGTGGGGGCAGAGTATACAGGCATCTGTGGTGGTGGCGGCAGAGTATAGAGGCGTCTGTGCTGGTGGCGGCAGAGTATAGAGGCGTCTGTGCTGGTGGCGGCAGAGTATACAGGCGTCTGTGCTGGTGGCGGCAGAGTATACAGGCGTGTGTGCTGGTGGCGGCAGAGTATACAGGCGTCTGTGCTGGTGGCGGCAGAGTATACAGGCGTCTGTGCTGGTGGCGGCAGAGTATACAGGCGTCTGTGCTGGTGGCGGCAGAGTATACAGGCGTCTGTGCTGGTGGCGGCAGAGTATAGAGGCATCTGTGGTGGTGGCGGCAGAGTGTACAGGCGTGTGTGGTGGCGGCAGAGTGTACAGGCGTGTGTGGTGGTGGCAGAGTATACAGGCGTGTGTGGTGGTGGCAGAGTGTACAGGCGTGTGTGGTGGGGACAGAGTGTACAGGCATGTGTGGTGGCGGCAGAGTATACAGGCGTCTGTGCTGGTGGCGGCAGAGTATACAGGCGTGTGTGGTGGTGGCAGAGTGTACAGGCGTGTGTGGTGGCGGCAGAGTGTACAGGCATGTGTGGTGGCGGCAGAGTATACAGGCGTCTGTGCTGGTGGCGGCAGAGTATACAGGCGTCTGTGCTGGTGGCGGCAGAGTATAGAGGCATCTGTGGTGGTGGCGGCAGAGTGTACAGGCGTGTGTGGTGGCGGCAGAGTGTACAGGCGTGTGTGGTGGCGGCAGAGTGTACAGGCGTGTGTGGTGGTGGCAGAGTGTACAGGCGTGTGTGGTGGTGGCAGAGTGTACAGGCATGTGTGGTGGTGGCAGAGTATACAGGCGTCTGTGCTGGTGGCGGCAGAGTATAGAGGCGTCTGTGCTGGTGGCGGCAGAGTATACAGGCGTCTGTGGTGGTGGCGGCAGAGTGTACAGGCGTGTGTGGTGGCGGCAGAGTGTACAGGCGTGTGTGGTGGCGGCAGAGTGTACAGGCGTGTGTGGTGGTGGCAGAGTATACAGGCGTGTGTGGTGGTGGCAGAGTATACAGGCGTCTGTGCTGGTGGCGGCAG
Source organism: Allobates femoralis (assembly GCA_033576535.1). NCBI lineage: Eukaryota > Metazoa > Chordata > Amphibia > Anura > Aromobatidae > Allobates > Allobates femoralis. The sequence goes on along the minus strand of JARQOC010000004.1, from coordinate 521,287,798 downwards.
AGTATACAGGCGTCTGTGCTGGTGGCGGCAGAGTATACAGGCGGGTGTGGTGGTGGCGGCAGAGTATACAGGCGTCTGTGGTGGTGGCAGAGTATACAGGCGTCTGTGCTGGTGGCGGCAGAGTATACAGGCGGGTGTGGTGGCGGCAGAGTATACAGGCATGTGTGGTGGCGGCAGAGTATACAGGCGTCTGTGCTGGTGGCGGCAGAGTCTACAGGCGTCTGTGCTGGTGGTGGCAGAGTATACAGGCAGGTGTGGTGGTGGCGGCAGAGTGTACAGGCGTGTGTGGTGGTGGCAGAGTGTACAGGCGTGTGTGGTGGTGGCAGAGTGTACGGGCGTGTGTGGTGGCGGCAGAGTATACAGGCGTGTGTGGTGGTGGCGGCAGAGTATACAGGCGTGTGTGGTGGTGGCGGCAGAGTATACAGGTGTCTGTGGTGGCGGCAGAGTATACAGGCGTGTGTGTGTTGGCAGAGTATACAGGCGTCTGTGTGGTCGCATAGTATACAGGCGTCTGTGTGGTGGCATAGTATACAGGTGTCTGTGTGGTGGGATAGTATACAGGCATCTGTGTGGTGGCAGAATATACAGGTGTCTGTGGTGGTGCTCCTGCAAGGCAGGGGTTAAAAAAAATAAAAAAAAGATTATGCTCACCTCACCCCGAGCCCCCGCCGTCTCCCGCCGTGTTCCGCTAGGCTCCCGGTGGCTGTGCAGGCTCCCGGTGCCTGCAGTGGTCTTCTATATACTGCACTCAAGGACCTGTGGTGATGTCAGAGTCACGTGACCCGCGATTTGCCTGGAGTAAGCTGGTGTCACGTGACTCTGACATCACCAGAGGTCCTTGAGTGCAGTAGATAGAAGACCATTGCAGGCACCGGGAGCCTGCAGAGCCACCGGGAGCCTAGCGGAACACGGCGGAAGACGGCGGGAGACTCCGGGGGCTCGGGGAGAGGTGAGGATTTTTTTTTTTTAACTGTAGAGCGGCTGCGGCTCGTGATGACGCTGCGCGTCATCACTCGCAGCCGCGCAAAGGAGTCTGGGATTGGGCTACAGTGCCCAACTCCCGATTATGTAAGTAGATTACAGCAGTGGTAATCACAAGCGCTGCACAGGGGGGAGAGCCAGCAGATGCTAACTCTCTTCCCTGTACAGGGCTTGTAGTCCTGAAACATTGATGATCAATTCAATTATTTTAACAATTAATTGATTTTAAACTTACCTTTGCAGTCTTCTCTTCTCTTCGGCAGTGGTCAGACAGCTCATGTGTACTGGACATTGAAGCTGAGCCGCTGCCACTGCCCTTTCTAGAAACAGCAGGTGGATTGATCTGTATGGAAAAAATGCAGAATATTAGACAGATAGGGGATAGATTTTATCATGGAATACAAGCATATTTCATACTGAAATCATGGTCCTCATCTTGTAGTAATATCTCCATCATGACCCTCTCCTTGCAGTAATGTGTCCCATCCTGACCCTCTCCTTGTAGCTTTGTGCTCCATCCTGACTCTCTCCATGTAGTAATGTTTCCCATCCTGACCTTCCCATTGTAGTTATGTGCTCCATCTTGTCCTTCCCCTTCTAGCTATGTGCTCCATCCTGACCCTCTCCTTCTAGTTACGGGCTCCATCCAGATCCTCTCCTTGTAGTAATGTGCTCCATCCTGACCCTCTCCTTGTAGTAATGTGCTCCATTCTGATCGTCTCCTTCTAGTAATGTGTCCTATCCTGACCCTCTCATTCTAGTAATGTGTCCCATCCTGACCCTCTCCTTGTAGTTATGTTCTCCATCCTGATCCGCTCCTTCTAGCTTTTTGCTCCATTCTGATCCTCTCCTAGCTATATGATCCATCCTGACCCTCTCCTTGTAGTAATGTGCTCCATTCTGATCGTCTCCTTCTAGTAATGTGTCCTATCCTGACCCTCTCATTCTAGTAATGTGTCCCATCCTGACCCTCTCCTTGTAGTTATGTGCTCCATCATGACCACCTCCTTCTAGCTATGTTCTCCATCCTGATCCTCTCCTACTAGCGTTTTGCTCCATTCTGATCCTCTCCTAGCTATATGTTCCATCCTGACCCTCTCCTTGCAGTTGTGCTCCATCCTGACCCCCTTCTTGTAGTAATGTCTTCATCCTTATCCCCTTGTAGAATGCCCCATCCTTGTCCCCTTCAGGAATGTCCCATCCTTGTCCCCTTGTGGTAATGTCCCTATCCTGCCCCATCATGTAGTAATGCCCCATCCTGTTGTAATGCCCTATCCTTGTCCTCTTGCAGCAATATTCCCCATCCTGCAGTAATGCCCTATCCTTCTCCCCTTGTAGTAATATGCCCCATCCGTGTCCCCTTGAAGTAATATGCCCCATCCTGCAGTAATGTGTCTCATCCTTGTCCCCATGTAGTAATATGCCCCATCCAGCAGTAATGTGCTCCATCCTTGTCCCTTGGTATTATTGCACCACCATTGTCCCCATCACATAGTAATATGCCCCAACTTGCCCCCTGGTAGTATTGCCCTATTCTTGCCTCCATTACATAGTAATCTTCCCCATCCTTGTCCCCATCACACAATAATATGCCCCATCCTGCCATCACATAACAATATGCCCCATCCTGCCCCCTGTTAGTATTGCCCCATCCTGCCCCATCACATAACAATATGCCCCATCCTGCCCCATGACATAATAATATGCCCCATCCTGCCCCCTATTAGTATTGCCCCATCCATCCATCATCCTCTTAGTATTGCCCCCTCCATCCTCCTCTTTGTATTGCCCCATCCATCCATCCATCCATCCATCTATCCTCCTCTTAGTATTGCCCCATCCATCCATCCTCCTCTTAGTATTGCCCCATCCATCCATCCATCATTCCTCTTAGTATTGCCCCATCATCCATCCTCCTCCTCCAGGTATTGCCCCATCCTCCTCCTCCTTGTATTGCCCCATCCTCCTCCTCCTCCAGGTATTGCCTCATCCTCCTCCTCCTTGTATTGCCCCATCCTCCTCCTCCTAGTATTGCCCCATCATCCTCCTCCTCCAGGTATTGCCCCATCATCCTCCTCCTCCTCCAGGTATTGCCCCATCATCCTCCTCCTTGTATGGCCCCATCCTCCTCCTCCTCCTAGTATTGCCCCATCCTCCTCCTCCTCCTAGTTTTGCCCCATCATCCTCCTCCTCATAGTATTGCCCCATCATCCTCCTCCTCATAGTATTGCCCCATCATCCTCCTCCTTGTATGGCCCCATCCTCCTCCTCCTCATAGTATTGCCCCATCTTCCTCCTCCTCATAGTATTGCCCCATCATCCTCCTCCTCCTAGTATTGCCCCATCATCCTCCTCCTCATAGTATTGCCCCATCATCCTCCTCCTCCTAGTATTGCCCCATCCTCCTCCTCCTCATAGTATTGCCCCATCCTCCTCCTCATAGTATTGTCCCATCCTCCTCCTCCTCCTCATAGTATTGCCCCATCCTCCTCCTCCTCATAGTATTGCCCCATCATCCTCCTTCTCCTAGTATTGCCCCATCATCCTCCTTCTCCTAGTATTGCCCCATCATCCTCCTCCTCATAGTATTGCCCCATCATCCTCCTCCTCCTAGTATTGCCCCATCCTCTTCCTCCTCATAGTATTGCCCCATCCTCCTCCTCCTCATAGTATTGCCCCATCCTCCTCCTCCTCCTCATAGTATGGCCCCATCCTCCTCCTCCTCCTCATAGTATTGCCCCATCATCCTCCTCCTTGTATGGCCCCATCCTCCTTCTCCTCATAGTATTGCCCCATCATCATCCTCCTCCTCATAGTATTGCCCCATCATCCTCCTCCTCCTCATAGTATTGCCCCATCATCATCCTCCTCCTCATAGTATTGCCCCATCATCATCCTCCTCCTCATAGTATTGCTCCATCATCCTCCTCCTCATAGTATGGCCCCATCATCATCCTCCTCCTCATAGTATTGCCCCATCATCCTCCTCCTCATAGTATGGCCCCATCATCATCCTCCTCCTCATAGTATGGCCCCATCATCATCCTCCTCCTCATAGTATGGCCCCATCATCATCCTCCTCCTCATAGTATGGCCCCATCATCATCCTCCTCCTCATAGTATGGCCCCATCATCATCCTCCTCCTCATAGTATGGCCCCATCATCATCCTCCTCCTCATAGTATGGCCCCATCATCATCCTCCTCCTCATAGTATGGCCCCATCATCATCCTCCTCCTCATAGTATGGCCCCATCATCATCCTCCTCCTCATAGTATGGCCCCATCATCATCCTCCTCCTCATAGTATGGCCCCATCCTCCTCCTCCTCATAGTATTGCCCCATCATCATCCTCCTCCTCATAGTATGGCCCCATCATCATCCTCCTCCTTGTTTGGCCCCATCCTGGCTGCTGGTGAAAAAAAAAAAAACTTTCATACTCACCTTCCTTCACCGCTGCTGCAGCTTGCATCCACGTCTCCTCTCCAGCACTGAGGGCGGTCACGTGATGCCGGGCGCGTCACGTGACCGCTGTCACATGACGCTGGCCGGGAGGGCGGGCTTAGAAGTGTCTGAGAGAGGAGAAATGTCTCCTCTGCTCAGATACAGCTTAGATCTGCCGGCGGCGCGGCGCACGCCGGCAGATCAAACCGGCAGTGTGGTGGCGAGGCTGCGTGCCAGCGGAGGCGGCTCTGCGTGCCACCCCTGGCACGCGTACCATAGGTTCGCCACCACTGCCCTATGTAATATCATTGAGAAAACATCACATTGGGGATCACTCCTTTATCTATATATCAGACTCTGTGTTCGGCTGTGCCTTCTAATTATTAAAAATATGTACATAAAAACTCTACAGTTTTGGTTATGACACCTATACCAATAACTAGACCAGCAGGCTATACATAATTATGTGTATGGCAAAAAATGCCTTAATTTTAAATCATAGACCCTGTCTAAAAACGATATCAGTGTATAATATGATATTAAAAGAGCTAATTGTTTGAGCCTCATATGATATAAGTAGTGATGGGCGAATCCTAAATTACTCGGAATCGCTTGACTCTAGCGAGTCCGAGCCCGGACTCGCTACTCGTTGCGAGTCTAGCGAGTCCAATGTTAATGAATGGGGAAGCGAGTAATAGCGAGTAGTGTGAGATTTACAAATCGCAGATGTGTCTCGGAAGCTTCAGCCTGAAGCAATCCTAGTTTTGCCATTTATTTGCATTGGACTCGTTTACTTTGCAACTGTAATCGCTGGGAAACTCGCACAGATAAGAGTCCTGCTTTCTCCTCTGTGCTGGCTGCCAGCTCCAGGGTCCTAGAGCCCGCCTGCTGCCTGATGTAGCAGTGCTGAGATTGTTCTCAGTCTGCTCATTCCCTGTGTACAGACATGAATGTCTGTGCACAGAGATGATGTAGCAGAGCTGAGATTGTTCTCAGTCTGCTCATTCCCTGTGTACAGACATGAATGTCTGTGCACAGAGATGATGTAGCAGAGCTGAGATTGTTCTCAGTCTGCTCGTTCCCTGTGTACAGACATCTATATCTATGCACAGGGGATGTAGCAGAGAGGACATCGCGTTTTGGACTGCGTCGGACGGAAGAGGATTTTTTTAATTAAAGATGGAGTCCCTAATGGCTTTTTTTTTTATTTCTAATAAAAAAATTTCTTTGTGTTGTGTTTTTTTTTAAACAATTTAATAGAAATTCATGGCGGTCATGTCTAATATTGGCGTGACCGCCATAAATTTCGGGCTTAGGGCCAGCTGATAATACAAAGCTGGCCCTAACCTCTTTATTACCCAGCGTGCCATCGCTACCAGGGCCTCTGGAAGAGCGGGGTTCAGCGCCAGAGGATGGCGCTTCAATGAACGCGCCATCTCCTGGGGCGGCTGCGGGCTGCAATTTGCAGCGGGGGGTGCCCAGAAAGCTTGGGCATCCCTGCGCTGCGGATTCCAGCCCCCAGCTGCTTAGCTGTACCTGGCTAGACATAGAAATTGCGCGGAGCTTTGTTATACAATCTGGTATTAAGCCCGAGATTCTTAATGTCAGGCCACGTTTGACCCAGCCACTAAGAATCTCCAATAAAGGGTTAAAAAAAACCAACACAGAGAAAAATTTTTATTTGAAATAAAAAGAAAAGCCATTAGGGACTCCATCTTTAATTAAAAAAATCCTCTTCCGTCCGACGTAGTCCAAAACGCGATGTCCTCTCTGCTACATCCCCTGTGCATAGATAGATGTCTATGCACAGGGAATGAGCAGACTGAGAACAATCTCAGCACTGCTACATCATGTCTGTGAGCAGGCGGGCTCTAGGACCCTGGAGCTGGCAGCCTGCACACAGAGAAGACAGCTGGACTCGGCTCGCAATGCAAAAGCAGTTACTTTGCGAGTTTCCCTGCTATCACTGGCACAGTAGCCGAGTCTAATGCAAACAATGGCAATCCTAGTTTTGTCAGCGTTTCTGACAAAACTAGGATTGATATTGATTTGCATTGGACTCGTGCGAGTAATCACTGGGAAACTCGCCGAGTACCGAGTCCTGCGAGTCCCTTACTACTCGCCGAGTAACGAGTCCTAGCGAGTAGATTCGCCCATCCCTAGATATAAGTTTCTCTATAGGTTGTCAAGGGTTAAAAGAGATAAACTTGGTCTCACTGAACTGTTTGTGTACTCAAAAAGCTGTTAAAATCTAATTCAATATATTCTGTGCTATATGGGTCTATTGTTTAACATGCATAGATCAATATGAATTGTATCTGAGATGGAAATGTCACCCATAGCAATTGTGTAACATTATTTTGGTTCCCCGGTATCTGCAAATAGCAGAGAGGTTTCCCTTGAAATATTTTTATCACTAGAGAGTTATAGCTGGATTGGGCTATTTTAATTGGATTTAAATGTTTTGTGTGATTGTTCCTTTTGTTGCTTATCATTAAATAAACTTTTTGATAAAATGATTGAAACTAATGAAGGTTGTATCGCTTCTCAGACTATCCTTTCTACTATACTCAGGGCCGTATTTGCCATTAGGCACTCGTAGGCACGTGCCTAGGGCGGCGCCATTCACAGGGGGGCGGCGCCTCAGCGTGTTTTCTTTTTTCTTTTTTTTTTTGTTGCCCTGTGTCGGCCGGGTTTTAAGCCCCGTCAACAGGCCCGCTGCCCGCCCACCTCACCCAGCCTGCAGCCGGGTGAAAAGTCCTGCTCCCTCTTTCCGCCCCCCTCCCCTCGTCATCAGGCCCGCCGCCTGCCCACCTCACCCCCAGCCTGCCGCATCCTGTTCCGCTGGAAGGGAGAAGGAGGGGCCCGCTGCGGAGGAGACCATGGCAGAGATCGCGTGGGGGGGAAGGTCCGCCAGATGGCACGTGCGGCAGCGGCAGCGGCAGAGATGGGGATTTGAAGATCCCGCCCGGGCAGCACAGGCGGCGGTGGCTCAGGCCGCGCTGTGCCGGGTAAGTCTGAGGAGCAGGCGGCAGGGCTCCAGTAGCTGGGAACAGAAGATGGGGTGCAGGGATGAGGCTCAGGGGGTGCAGGGATGCGGCACAGGGGGTGCAGGGATGAGGCACAGGGGGTGCAGGGATGAGGCACAGGGGGTGCAGGGATGTGGCACAGGGGTGCAGGGATGTGGCTCAGGGGGTGCAGGGATGAGGCTCAGGGGGTGCAGGGATGAGGCACAGGGGGTGCAGGGATAAGGCACAGGGGTTCCAGGGATGTGGCACAGGGGTGCAGGGATGCGGCTCAGGGGGTGCAGGGATGTGGCTCAGGGGGTGCAGGGATGACGCTCAGGGGGTGCAGGGATGAGGCACAGGGGGTGCAGGGATGAGGCACAGGGGTTCCAGGGATGTGGCACAGGGGTACAGGGATGAGGCTCAGGGGGTGCAGGGATGAGGCTCAGGGGGTGCAGGGATGCGGCACAGGGGGTGCAGGGATGAGGCACAGGGGGAGCAGGGATGAGGCACAGGGGGTGCAGGGATGAGGCACAGGGGTTCCAGGGATGTGGCACAGGGGTGCAGGGATGAGGCTCAGGGGTGCAGGGATGAGGCTCAGGGGGTGCAGGGATGCGGCACAGGGGGTGCAGGGATGAGGCACAGGGGGTGCAGGGATGAGGCACAGGGGTTCCAGGGATGTGGCACAGGGGTTCCAGGGATGAGGCTCAGGGGGTGCAGGGATGAGGCTCAGGGGTGCAGGAATGAGGCACAGGGGGTGCAGGGATGAGGCACAGGGGGTGCAGGGATGCGGCACAGGGGGTGCAGGGATGAGGCACAGGGGTTCCAGGGATGTGGCACAGGGATTCCAGCGATGAGGCTCAGGGGTGCAGGGATGAGGCTCAGGGGGTGCAGGGATAAGGCACAGGGGTTCCAGGGATGTGGCACAGGGGTGCAGGGATGCGGCTCAGGGGGTGCAGGGATGTGGCTCAGGGGGTGCAGGGATGAGGCTCAGGGGGTGCAGGGATGAGGCACAGGGGGTGCAGGGATGAGGCACAGGGGGTGCAGGGATGAGGCACAGGGGTTCCAGGTATGTGGCACAGGGGTGCAGGGATGAGGCTCAGGGGGTGCAGGGATGAGGCTCAGGGGGTGCAGGGATGCGGCACAGGGGGTGCAGGGATGAGGCACAGGGGGTGCAGGGATGAGGCACAGGGGTTCCAGGGATGTGGCACAGGGGTGCAGGGATGGGGCCCAGGGGTGCTGGGATGGGGTGCAGGAGTGCTGGGATATGGATGAGGCACAGGGGTGCTGGGATGGGGTGCATGGATGGGGCACAGGGGTGCTGGGATATGGATGGGGCACAAGGGTGCTGGGATATGGATGGGGCGCAGGGGTGCTGGGATATGGATGGGGCGCAGGGGTGCTGGGATGGGGCGCAGGGGTGCTGGGATGGGGCACAGGGGTGCTGGGATATGGATGGGGCGCAGGGGTGCTGGGATGGGGTGCAGGGGTGCTGGGATGGGGCGCAGGGGTGCTGGGATGGGGTGCAGGGATATGGATGAGGCACAGGGGTGCTGGGATATGGATGGGGCACAGGGGTGCTGGGATATGGATGGGGCACAGGGGTGCTGGGATATGGATGGGGCGCAGGGTGCTGGGATGGGGCGCAGGGGTGCAGGGATATGGATGGGGCACAGGGGTGCTGGGATAGGGCACAGGGGTGCTGGGATATGGATGGGGCACAGGGGTGCTGGGATGGGGCACAGGGGTGCTGGGACAGGGTGCAGGGGTGCTGGGATATGGATGAGGCACAGGGGTGCTGGGATGGGGTGCATGGATGGGGCACAGGGGTGCTGGGATATGGATGGGGCACAGGGGTGCTGGGATATGGATGGGGCGCAGGGGTGCTGGGATGGGGCGCAGGGGTGCTGGTATGGGGTGCAGGGGTGCTGGGATATGGATGGGGCACAGGGGGCTGGGATGGGAAAATCACACATTGCACTCATCCGAGTTTCACGCCAGTGTGTCCCTACCCTAATAATAAAATCCATATAGTAATCCTACAATGTCTGCTGGACATGGTATGGGGAGGATTTATGGCTTAGTTAGTACACTCCATACTTCATGGTATGGGGGGGTTTATGGCTCAGTTAGTACACACCATACTTCATGGTATGGGGAGGGTTTATGGCTCAGTTAGTACACACCATACTTCATGGTATGGGGAGGTTTATGGCTCAGTTAGTACACACCATACTTCTTGTTATTAACCAGTTAATGCTCTCTTGTCCACCACACTGCAGTGTCAAAAGAGGACGACAGCGAGACAGACAGCAACATGGCATCAGAGAGCCCCTGACCTCCAAATAGAAGATCCTCAGATCCAGGTATTGTGACGACATATGAAGAAATATTCTTTTACATTTACATTACACTATGCACTCCACAGCACGTTACATACATCATCAACACTGCCCCATTGGGGCTCACAATGAAAACATCCTACCAGTATGTCTCATATTGTATATCGCCTTTCTTTGATATCACCTTCACAAATATTGCATTTATTGCACTTGTCAGGTTTTGGATGTTTTCTGATTGCATTTGTTTGCAGGATGTCAGAATTGACACCCAGAGCTGCTGGTTTGACGGTTAATGTCTTGCAGCATCTTGGATTTTTTTTGCTTAAAGGTACTTCCAAGTTTCTCAATAGGGTTGAGATCAGGGGAGACTGGTAGCCACACCATGCTTTTCTCTACTGTTATGTCCATAGCAGCCAATTACTCAGGGCTATGCTCTGTACCAAGAGATGGTGCATTGTCATGCATGGGGATGATTCTGTACGAAGAAAAAAAAGTGAAGAATATTTATACGGTGTTAGCCAGTAGATAGAAAAATAGGCCTCTCAGATCGAAAAAAAAGTGGTCAGTCTAAAAGTATATATACTTTGCCGTGGTCCTTTTCACTCCTTCATGGACCCTATAGGGGCAAACTAGCTCTCTCCACATGATTACGACCCAAGACATGACTGCCACCTCCTTGCTGATGTAAAACAAGAAGGAAAAGGGGCGCAAATGTGTAGGATCCCCTTATTAAAAACGTCTATGTGGCGTAGGTAGGTGGCCACTCACCTTATCGGGTTGTGCATTTCCTGCACAACCCGGTTTAACAGCCTCCGCCGCCGGCGATATATGCAAAGCCTCTCCACTCTCCTCTCTCCTGTTCAAGGCAGATTGTTTGTGCTGTTCCTGAGCTGCTCCAGGCGCCAGTCCCTCAAAAAGGGACACCACCTGATGAAGACTGTTTGTATGCAGTTGAAACGCGTAGTGGAGCTGTGAGGGGAGCTAAGCAGTTAATAAAAGGTTTGCCATTTATGAAAACATCTTACATGTCTGCTTGTTCCTTAGAGCGTTCCTAATCAGACCGCCATTACTATTTTTTGCATGACCTCCTTGCTGATGTCACAGCCTTTTTGGGACATGGTGGTGGTCATCTAGCAACCATCCAGTACTCCAACCATAATGGGAACCTCTCGACTCCTTTAAGCCCCTCCTATCACTGCTCCGCATCTTGCTAGCTCATCCCTAACCATCCAAAAGATGATTTATCACCTTATTGTTGCCTTTTGCACACAAATTAAGATTATTAAAAGATTTTATTATTCTTTGTATTTATTTCAAAGCAGTCTGTCTGCAGGGGGCGTGGCACGACAGGGGGGGCGTGGTACAAAGCAGGGGGCGTGGCACGACGGGGCGTGGTGCGATGGGGGATGTGGCGTGACGGGGGGGGGGGCGGCACCGCTGACAGTGCCTAGGGCGGCAGGAACTCCAAATACGGGCCTGACTATACTTACTACATTCCAGTTAGTCTAGCAATCCCTATTTAATATTTGACATTATTAGTGGTGCCCCCCTATATCCTACTTGAAAGCCAGCCTTAGGCTAGGCAAATAGAGTCTGTGGAGCCTCGGTTAGGAGTCTTGAACACAGGACTAGCCAGATATCCCTCCAGGGAAGGACCCAGCCAAGGGGTGGCTCCTTGTGGAGAACACCATAACCACCATGTTAAGTGGCCCTTTTAGTCAATATCCAGCTTTTTTACAAGCTTAGAGATATGACAAGAGATAATCAAGCCAGGTATCCATCCACAGACAGCTGTTTCGGGGTGTTGCCCTTCATCAGTGTGGAGTAGGATTCTGGCTAGGTGGAAGCAAGGCCTAGTAGACCAACATAACAAGCCTTAGGCTAGGGTCACACTTGCAGATTTTTCATGCTTTTTTTGAGATCTGCGTTTTCTAAAAACGCATGTAAAAACTCACCCATAGGCCCCCATGCAAAAAACGCATGTCCCAATAGCAAAAACGCATGCCTAAAGTGCCATGCATTTTTGGCATGCGTATTTGCACTTAAGTGAGGAGCTGCCTTGAAAAACACATGCAAAAGCGCATGGTACCATTTAGTGCCATATAAAAACTCATGCGTTTCCCAATAGGGGCCCATGTTAAAAAAATGCATGCGTTTTTAAAAACGCACCAAAAAACGGAGCTTGCAGTATTTCTTGGTGCTGATTCAAAAACGCATGCAAAAACGCAGGGTGTCATAAAACACCTTAAAAAACACATGCAGAAATGTAAAAACGCATGCTTTTTTTTAAGGCACCAAAAAAAGCATGGCATGTGTGACCCTAGCCTTAGACAGCACCTTTGCTTGGCTGAAGTTAGACTGCTATACACGCCCCCCACCCACTGCCAGACCTCTGGGCTGCTCTGCCGCTAAGTCATGCAAAAATGCAGCAGTCTGTTAATGAGTTTACTGGCAGTCACAGAAGGTACTGTGAGAACCCCAGCCGTGAACACCTGTGACCTCACTAATGTCACCGCTCTCACAGCTGTGGCTTACACAATGACATCAGTGTGTTCTGGAGGACATAGTGAGTGGTCACATATTCTAATGTCACGACTCACCGCAGTCTCCAGATGTAGCAGAGCTGAAGATCGTTATGGCACATCGTGTGGATTATGTCCGAACTGCAGGGCTGTTTTGGAGGTTAATAAATTGGTGAAAAGGGGTGTCTGTGTTTTTTCTTTCAAATAAAGGAATTTTTCTGGATTTATGTTAATTCTTTTAATGCAGTATTAGTAATAGGGGTGTCTCTTATACAACGTTTAAAGGGATCCTGTCCCTCCAAAACGCCACCTAAGCTTCAAAATCATGTTCCTGCAGCATCCCATCACTAATCTCACACTCATTTTGTCTCTGAAAAGCATCCTGTGAAAGTGGAGAAAAACATTTTATAACTTACTCATTAGTGATGTTAATTAGCTGTGGCTATATTCTTTAGCCCTTAGGGCGTGCCCTCTTCGTCATAAGATCACGTCCTAATGGGCGTGATCTTCTATTCATGTTGTATTCAGCACCTCCCTGCTCTCCACGGTGCTACCTGGGCTGTAATGACGCGAATCGCATCATTTCCAGCATTGGGTGACGTCAGTACACCCGTGCTGCTCTGTAGGCTTCAAGCACCACATTGCGCATGCGGTACTTGAAGCAGTACACAGCGGCGTGGGTGTACTGATGTCACCCAATGCCGGAAATGACGCGACTTGCATCATTACAGCACAGGCAGTGCCAATTCTGGATTGTCTGCAGGCTGATATTCTTTGGTTGATATGAGTCAGGAACCATGAACCATGCCACCTTGATTATACCAACCCTCAGCTGTCTGCTTTATCTGCGCTGGTTATAAAAAATGGGACTGGAGAACTCACACCATTTTTTCCAATTATTTATTTATTTAAAGCATGGGGCCCCCTCTTTTTATAACCAGTGCAGATAAAGCAGACAGCAACAGGCTGATATTATTAGGCCAACTCAAAAATCTTCACCATGGAAGTGTATTCCAAACATCAAATATATCAAAAAAGACCCCAAGGGGACTATGGAATAGCTTTTAAAAATTACGGTACCAATTTATTAAAGAGCTTTTTGTTAAAAGCAATACAATAGAGAATTCTATATACAATATCCAAAAAATACAACATGGACTCACAATGAAAACATAAAGTACAATCAAGTCTGGAAGATTTTAGGAGGTTACACTATCTTTTTTAGTACCTCATGGCAATAGGAGATGCACTATACAGGAATGTCTAGGATTCAGATTCAACCCTTACCATAGTGTTGTCATATGAGATCTGTCAATCCCACAGTGCAGGCAATGCAATACAGTGAAATAGTATTTAATATTAGGGACAAACAGGGTAATTCTCCTATAATACTCTCCCCTTCATGATATTGGAGGTCGTGGTTTGTGCCACTCAGATGTACTCACACAAAACTCCACTCACCCTACCCTATACACTTTTTTATCTCCCCCTATTCACTGCTCACCATAGCCCACAATGGGTAAATTCATACATAGTAACACATGGGGATTGTACTAAACCCCAGATCATGATGGTACAGACCTGTATGTGTAGAGCTCCCGGTTACCCCGACGCCGTTTCGTCAACAGACTTCCTCAGGGGGTCAGTGTGCCCATATTATTAGGGTAGGAATAGCCATGGATATTAGAACATTCTGAGCCTCATATCAGCCTCCA
>JARQOC010000004.1:521172175-521273689 GCA_033576535.1 Allobates femoralis | reverse complement strand
CAACTGCCAACAGCAGAACTTGAGGACTTGTGAGGATTTATGTTCCCGAGTGCATTCAGTATGGCACAGCACTCCTCAGACAACATTAATCACCATATTGATAGCATGTGAAGGCTTGTAAGTGAGTGTATTTCGGCAAGTTGTTTTCATTCCCCATAATTTAAATCAAGATATTTAAAAATTTGGTTTAATTTTTAAGCATTTGCATATCATTATCATGCCTTTTTTCATGTGAATTTTATAAATCGATAACTTTTCTTTCTTGGTTATACAGTATTGAATGTTGAGGTGTGCATTTTCTTGTACTTTAAATTTATGCAACTTGTTGAAAGTACTTTTCCTATTTAAGGCTCTAATATAAATTCAATTGACAGGTTCCATAATACTTTTAGGATTATATTTTACTCTATTTAGATAAATCTTCACATTTATGCTTAGCATCACTTTTAATTTCAATAAAAAAATAATCATAGGAAAGCTATTTACTTTGATTAATTTTGCATATTGATGTATCCCAAAGAGCAAATTAACTTTCTATGAATTTACAATAAAAGCCATTCTATATGTTGAAACCATGATAGTACATATACATTGCCTTGCAAAAATATTCTTACAAATTTAACTTTTCAACACCAATCAAATAAAGAAATGTATTTTACTGTGATTTTATGTGATATATAACACTAAGTTATAAGTATTTGTGAAGTGTAAAAGAAATTATATCTGCATTTCCAAATATTTTAAAAATCTAAATCTGAAAACTGTGAGTTGCATTTGTATTGAGCCCCTATATTCTTCTAACAAAATCCTGTTTGACCAAATAATCCATATGCCCCCCTCGCCATTTGTAAATTAAAGGTCTATGGGTGTTGATTGAGACCTTGGACGGATCAAGCTTCATCATGAGAACCAAGGAACTCAACAAACAGGTTTGGGATGAAATTGTGGAGAAATGTAGCGCATGGTTAAAGTATAAAAAGTAGACCAAGCTCTGATTTATCATGGAGCACGGTTCAATCCATCATCCAAATATGGAAGTACTATAGCCTATCTGCAAACCTACCAAGAAATGTACATCAACTTAAACTGACTACTCAAGCAAGGAGCGCACTAAATGGGGAAGCAGTCAAAATGCCTGTGGTCACACTGAAGGAGCTGCAGTTATCCACAGCTGAGGTGACATAATTTGCCCCCAGGACTATAAGGCCTCAATTCCACTTGTATTTTCAACGAAATTGATAAAAAAATTGGATTGCATTCACACCAATGTTATTCATTCAAGCTCTGTTCACCTGTGAGTTTTTCCTCAGCTTGAATCGGATTAAGGAAAAAGTTGCAACATGTTTCAGAAGGGCACGTAACACGTCCAAAACTCAACTATGCAAGTCAATGGGTACGAGAAAAAAATTGCACAGCACACACAGGGTCCATATATAATGCAAGTGCATGCAAGAGTGAGATTTTTTTTTCTCTATCAAGAATATGTATAACATGTGTATGACATGCATTTGCCATCCATATACAATGCATTTTTTTCTCAACAGCTATTATTTTACAATCATTTACAATATTATTTCCAGTGTTATATGCTACAGAATGGTAATGCATCACTAAATGACTTGCATTGCCAAGGTGTTATCTGTTTTATGCACAGATCTCAAAAAATAGTGTAGCTAAATAATTGAAATGATAGATACAATAGGTAGAATAGATAGAATGAATAAATAAATTAGATTGATATCAAGCAGTTATAAATTGTTTCACTCCCCCTACATAAAAGCTTGTACACTTTAGTGCCTTTCATGTGGCTCCTGAATGCTAGGGTAGTGGTAGAGTGACCAAACTGCAAGACAGCTAGCGCAGTATGCTGACCACAGACTTAAATCTCTCAGAGCGCAATATACAGCCAGAGTGAGAATTTGCACTAGGTCTGCCCTCTGGAGGTGACACACCATCTGTCTTGGCTGGTGAGGGGCGTTGGGTGACCTGACAGAGAGCCGAAGTATGCCCAGAAGTGCAAGGGGTCTGCTCAGGTATAGAACCACCAAAACTGACAGTATTCTCCTCTCAAGGAATGATGTGTCTGGTTTTTCAGGAAATTTTGAATGAAAATCGTCAATTAACTTGTCAGTGCGGATTTGCCAATTAGGAATTCATGATCTGTTCTCTGGTCCATATCCTTTCGAAAGAATTAAATATTGGATGGAATTTTGCACTTTCCTGAAGTCAATGATTTGTTCCATTTCATACTCCTCTTGACTATCAACTAGGAGAGGACTGGGAGGGGAATAAGAAGCCATAGGTCCTTGGAGTTTTTTAAGAAGAGAACTATGAAACACATTGGGAATTTTAATGCTGACAGGAAGCTTTACCCTAAAATCAACCAGATTAACCACTTCTTAAATAGGAAAAGGTCCAATAAAGAGGGGGGCCAAGCTTAGAACAGGGTACCTTGAGTGTTACATTTTTAATGAACACCCACAACAGATCCCAAACTACCAATTCCTCCCCGTGAGACTAATATTTATCAGCTGCAACCTTCTGTCCTACAGTTGCCTTCTAAAGCTGTCAACAAACCCACTACCATATTGCTTTCCGTCTGTAAGTGGTTTTAGAAACCACTACTTGATTAAAGCTGGAGACCTGGGATAAAAGGCAAAGTTACAAAATAAGGGAAACATAGCCAAAGATTCATGATATCTATTATTAAGTCCAAACTCCGCCAAAGGTAGATAAGCTCCCCATTCAAGCTGATTTTCAGAACAAAAATATCTAAGGAGTGTTTCCAGTGACTTTTTAGTCTTCTTAGAAAGACCATTAGACTGAGTGATATGCAGAAGAATAAGGCAGTTCCATCTAAATCCGACCACATAAAGCCTTCCAAAACCTGGAGATAAACTGTGAACCTTGATCGGACACAATATTAACAGGGACACCATGCAACCCATGCAACCTTTCCACATTAATAATAAACACATTTACCATGTCATGAAATGAAGGCAATTGATATATAGGGATGAGATGGCACTGGCGGATATAACAGTCAACAATAACCCAGACAGTAATACCATCAGTGGGTGGGAGATTAGTAATGAAATCAATTGAGATGTGGGACCAGGGTCGATCTCGAATTGGAAGAGGGAGGAGCTTACCAGTCAAAGCAGATGACAGCACCTTATCCTTGGCATTCACCATACAAGACTGAACTAAGGCCTCAACAGCCTGATGTAAAGAAGGTCACCAATAACCCTGTTTAAACAAATGTGTGGTTCTCTTAACCCCTGGGTAGCAAGCCGAAAAAGAATTGTGACAGTCTTGGAAAACACAGAACCTAAGGTTAAAAAGCAAAAACAACTTATCCTGTGGGGTATCAGTAGGGACCAAATGTTGAGACTTTATAATTTCCCATTCATCATTGGTTGTAGCAAACACCATTGCTGGGGAAAGAATAGGGGGGGGACAAACCTCCATCTGCTTGATGGGACAGAAACTCCAAGAAAGAGTATCTGCATGACTATTCTTAGACCCATGAATATAAATAATGTAAAAATGAAACTGAAAAAATAAGGCCCATCTGGCCAGCCTATGATTAAGCTTCTTGGCATTTTGCAAGTTAATTAAGTTTTTATGTTGGAAAAGAACAACAAATGGATGTCTTCCTTCATCCAGAAAATGCCTCCACTCCTCAAGAGCCCATTTAGTAATTAGCAACTTACTTTCCTAACAAGACCCACATCATAATGTAATTCAGTGGAAGAAAATTTCCTAAAAAAATGCACAGGGTCAAAGGTGAGTGAGAGAATGCGACCCCTGAGACTATACCCATTCTGATTTCTGATGCACCCACCTCAGCATCATATGGTCTATTGAGGACAGGCTGAACCATGACCAGTGCAGAGGTAAACGCCTCCTTGAGGCAAGAAATTGCACTAGCAGCCTCACTCCCCACTCAGACACATCTTCTTCCTTATGAGTGATCTCAGTAAAGGGATTTAGACCTCGTGCACACGTTGAGTATTTGATGAGTTTTTTACCTCAGGATTTGTAGACAAAACCAGGAGTGGAGCAATCAGAGGAAAGTTATGATAGAAACACCTGCACCACTTCTGTATTTAATCACCCACTCCTGGTTTTGGCTACAAATCCTGAGGTAAAAAACTCATCAAATACTCAGCGTGTGCACATGGCCTAACAGTCTTTAAAAAACCTTAGTAGTTAGCAAAACCAAAATTTTTTTTGAAAAGCCTTGAGGTTCTTGAATTGGACCCTGTCCCGTATGGTTTGCACCTTGGCAGAGTCCATATGGAAGCCAGTGGATGACAAAATTACCCCCAGATATCCAATCTCCTCCACCTCAAAAGAACATTTCAGTATATTCACATACAAAAATTATCTTTGAACATATTGAGGACAATTCAAACATTGTCCTTATGGGACAACACATCTTTGGAGAGAATTATGATATCGTCAACATATACAATGACAAAACCCCCCAGAATATCTCTAAAGATATAATTGACCAAAGCCCACTGTTGGAGCATTGCAAAGACCAAATAGTATTACAAGATATGTATAATGTTCTTCAGATGTGTTCCACTCATCCCCTGACTTCATACTGACAAGGTTTTAGGCCCCTTAAGATCCTACTTAGCAAGGATTAGTGATGAGCCACCACCTCAATGTTTCAATTCAATTCGATTCGTCAAATTAGTGATTTGTTCGTCGAATGTTCGTTGAATACCGCGAACCCCATTGAAATCAATGGCAGGCTACAGGAAACACATAGAAAACACCTTCAAAGGTCTCCAAAAGCTGCCAAGCTACTCAGAATGGACAGCAAACACCAGAAAAAGTGACAACGATCCAAACACAGTACAAATAATCAGAAGCAAAGTGGCATTAGTTTTCTACATTAAGTAAAAAGCCGTGGAAGAGTAAAAGGAGGATGAGACACAGGTATGGGCATGTCACACCCTTCTTAAATCATGTAAAACATAGCAAGGGGACTCCAACAAGAATCCTTACTCTTTTCAAAGTGTCACACCTACAGCAAAATGGCTTCAATTGTCCCAGACCAAAAATTGCTGAATGGCCCAGCCTGCATGCATGGCACAGGGTCTGGAACAGGACCTGGCCTAGCATGTCAAGTTTAAACATTGCTCAGCAACTATACATTTTGTGGCATATTACAGTAAAAACTACAGTGGTAGGTCAATGACCTGAATAGGCCTAGTGGGCCGGATCCCCTCGAAGCTCATGCAAGCGCTCCCGTCAATGTTATGCCCCGCCACACACAGGTGGGACCACCATCAGTTTCATGGAATATTACAGGAAATAATAGGGAGGTTAGGAACCTGTTTGGGCCTAGTAGGCTGGATAAACTCAAAGCTCGTGCAAGTGCTCCCATCAAAGTTATGCCCCGCTACACACAGATGGGACCACTATCAGTTTCGTGGATTACTACAGGAAATAAGAGTGAGGTAGATAAGTGACCTGTTTGGGTCTAGTGGGCAAGACAAATTCAAAGCTCATGCAAGCGTTCCCATTAATGATATGACCTGCTACACGCGGGTGAGACCACCCTTAGTTTTGTGGAATTCTACAGGAAATAATGGAGAGGTAGGTCAGAGACCTGTTTGGGCCTAGAGGGCCACATGATTTCAAAGCTCATGCAACCGTTCCCATCAATTGATATGCCCCACCACCTCACAGGTGGTACCACCAATAGTTTTGTGGAGTACTACAGGAAATAATGTAGAGGTAGGTCAGAGACCTGTTTGGGCCTAGTGGGCAAGACAAATTCAAAGCTCATGCAAGCGTTCCCATTAATGATATGACCTGCTACACACGGGTGAGACCACCCTTAGTTTTGTGGAATTCTACAGGAAATAATGGAGAGGTAGGTCAGAGACCTGTTTGGGCCTAGAGGGCCACATGATTTCAAAGCTCATGCAACCGTTCCCATCAATTGATATGCCCCACCACTCACAGGTGGTACCACCAATAGTTTTGTGGAGTACTACAGGAAATAATGTAGAGGTAGGTCAGAGACCTGTTTGGGCCTAGAGGGCCACATGAATTCAAAGCTCATGCAAGTGTTTCCATTAATGATATGACCCGCTACCCACATGTGAGACCACCATTAGTTTTGTGGAATACTACAGGAAATAATGGAGAGGTAGGTCAGGGACCGGTTTGGGCCTAGGGGGCCACATAAATTCAAAGTTTTTGCAAGTATTCCTATTAATGACATGACCCGCTACACACAGGTGGGACCACTATCAGTTTCGTGAATTACTACAGGAAACAAGAGAGGTAGGTAAGTGATTTGATTAGGCCTAGTGGACAGGGGAGATTGACCAAACAATGCTTTTAAGCACCTAAAAATGATGCATGTGAATACAGCTAATTTGTTCATCACTGGTTCGATGGACAAAAAGGTTGAATATGCAGAAACATGGCAGGAGTGTCAAGGATAGGTATTGAGCTCAGAGGGCCCTACTCAAGTCAAGCAACAAACAGCAAAGAGACCCCAACAACAGTCTCCATTTTTTTTTATAAAATTAGGAACAGCCACCACTTAAGTGGCATCAATTGCCCCAGAGTAGAAATATGGAAATGCAGAGTTTAATGCAGCACATTGTAATTTACACAACCGTTCAGTCTCCCCAGGCTGACACAGGGGTGGCAAAGTCCTTGCAGATCCATGACTTGACATGACGTTAGTCTGTCCACACTGTCATTGGACAGACGCGTGCGCTTATCCATCAGCACACTACCAGCAGCGCTAAAGACATGTTCAGAGAGAATGCTGGCTGCGGGGCATGACAAAATCTCCAAGGTATGAGTGGCAAGCTCAGGCCATTTTTCCAGTTTGGAAGCCCAAAATGAACAAGGGTCTAGTTGCCCAGTCATGGCATCGATATTGAGCTGTAGATACTCCTGTACCATCCTCTCTAGACATTCACTATGTGTCAGACTTGTTCCCTCTTCCGGTGTTGCAAAGGATGATGTAAAAAATTGGTGAAACGATTCCACAAAATTGCTTTTACTAGATAGACTGTTACTGTTAATGCTTGAATGGTGATGACGATTCGACGTTCCCAGGGTTGGAAAGTTAGAACTGCGATATTCACTATGTGCTCCACTGGTGTTTTGGGGAAAAACAGATCTAAGATTAAGTAAAAGTTTCTGTTGATACTCCTGAATGCGTGAATCCCTTTCCAGGGCAGGAATCATTTGGCCAAATTTCCTCTTGTACCGGGTTGGTGGCGGCGAGGTAATATTCACACTTCCTTCCTCTGCCCTCTCCTCCCAACCTCGCACAACAGAAATGTGATCCAGATCTCCCTCATCTGCTGAGTCTTGCATGCCCATCACCTCTTCGTACTCCATTTCTTCCTCGGCTCCTGCACCTTCATCAACAGTTTGGCTTTTACCATGCACCTTAATTAATCCCTCTCGCCCACCCTCCCTTGTCAGCCACCTTGGTGCTGCCAACAGTCTGGACCTTTTTAGATCTTGTTATCCCCTCCACATATGCCTCCTCCTGTACTTCCTCCCCTTCCTGTTGGCCCACCACCTGACTCCGAATACCAGTTAAAGTATGCTCCAGCATGTAGATGACCGGAATTGTCATGCTGATAATGGCATCGGCAGCGCTAAACATCTTAGTAGCCATTTCAAAACTCTGCAGAAGGGTGCAGAGGTCCTTGATCTGAGAACACTCCAGCAGCATGATTTTCCCCACCTGTGGATTGCGTTGGCACAGGCTATATGTCATAACATACTGCACCAGGGCTCGCCACTGCTGCCACAGCCGCTGCAACATGTGCAGAGTGGAATTCCATCGTATCAGCACATCGCATTTCAGTTGGTGAAATGGGAGGTTGAACGACTTCTGTAGAGATGCAAGTCGTTGAGCTGTGGGATGCAAATGGCGGACATGAGCACACAGCGACTGTGCCCTGTGCAGAAGCGCATCTAGGCCGGGATAGTGGGCTACAAACTGCTGGACCACTAGATTCAAGACGTGAGCCATACAAGGCAGATTTGTCACCTTGCCCTCGTGAAGGGCCGTGCCCAGGATTGCAGCATTGTCGCACATGGCCTTCCCCGGCTGCATGTTCAGTGGAGACAACCATTCATTAAACTCTGTCTCCAGAGCTGACCACAACTCCTCAGCTGTGTGACTCACATTTCCCAGACATTTCAATGTAAACACCGTCTGATGGCGTTAAGCCCTGCTGCTAGCATAGTAAGGAGGTGTGCTGGATTCTATCTGAGCAGTTTGAACGCGAGTCACATCACCAGACAGGTTTGGGGCGCAGATGGAGGACCTAGAAGAGGTGGAAGAGGCAGAAGCAGTGGAAGAACATCTAGATACAGAGGTTCGATGCGCAACCCGTGGGGATGACAAGACTTTTAGAGCAGCCCCTTCTCCTGCTGTCACCATAGTCACCCAGTGCTCAGTCAGCGACATGTAATGCCCCTGTGCATGCTTACTCATCCAAGTGTCAGTGGTGAAATGCACCCTGTCACACACAGAGTCTCTCAAGGAAGCTGTGATGTTCTGTGCGACATGCTGGTGTTGTGCAGGCACACCTTTCTTTGAGAAGTAGTGACGACTAAGCATCTGGTACTGGGGGATGGCCATAAGGTCTAGAAAATCCGCTGTTTCCACCAGATGGAAAGGCAGCATTTCGCGTATGGCATTACCAGACAGGCTTTGGGCGGAGGTGGAGGACCGAGAAGAGGTTGAGGAGGCAGAAGCAGTGGAGGAACTTCTTCTGCGAGGATTGACGCACAACTCGTGGGGATGGCAAGATTTGGACAGCAGACCCTTCTCCAGCTCTCATAATACTAAAAAGACTTCGGCACACACATAAAAATAGAGAATCAGTCACTTGTTGCAAAAAGAAACTGTATTTATTTCATGTTTTCCAAGTGAATTCAAGAATAAATGGAATAATGTCAAAACAGTAGTTTACGTTTCGGTTCCCACTGGAACCTTTGTCAAAACTTATCTCTGTTCTGAGTTAGCAATGAAATAATATATTCACTTGTGGCAAAGACCACATATTACTGGGTCTATCTGCCCACTGTATCAATGATTCAATGAATAAATGTGCTCCACAAGGAACCTGGTCCTGTGGCTTGGTGGGTGTCAGCTGGGTGCCAGCTCTCACCATAGTTAACCAGTGCCCAGTCAGTGACATGTAATGCCCCTGTCCATGCTTACTGGTTCAAGTGTCTCTGGTGAACTACACCCTGTCACACACACAGCTTCTCAAGGAAGCGGTGATGTGGTCTGCGACATGCTGGTGTAGCGCAGGCACACCTTTCTTGGAGAAGCAGTGGCGACTGGGCATCTGGTACTGGGGCACTGTGACGGATATAAGGTCTCGAAAAACCTCTGTATCCACCAGGTGGAAAGTCAGCATTTCTGTAGCCAACAGCTTGCAGATGGTGAAATTCAATCTCTTAGCTTTGGCATGGGTAGGAGGAAATGATCTTTTACTTGTCCACATCTGAGGGACCGAGAGCTGGTTGCTGTGCTGAGACAGGGTTGAGTAGGATGTCCCAGACAAACTGCTGGTCTGTGAGGGAGGTGCAGGCGGACTTATTACATTGCATTCATGAAAAGGTGGTGCTATCGAGGTCTGACTGCGCTCAACACCAGCAGGTGTTTCCATTTCCAAAACAGCTGACGAACTGTCAATCACACTGGCTGGTGCGGGTAAAGAGGTGGAAGTTCTACATTCGAAAGCCTGTCTGACAGCTGTCTCCACAGTCACAGAGGATGAAGAGGCTGCAGATGCACTTGATGGGGCAGACAGTGGTTGGCCAGGCTAGGCCGCATTGTAGCACAGTGATCTTCCTACTGTGACTTATGCTTCATGTCCATGTGATGTTTCAAGCATGAAGTACTCAAACTATTGATTTTTTTACCTCTACTCAGTTTTTGTTTACAAATTTGGCAGATAACATGAGTTGGGTCATCCCTTGCGATCTGAAAAAAGGCCCAGGCTAGGCAAGGCTTAGCACCCATGCGACTTGCAGAGCCACCACGACTTCTGCCCAGAGGCAGAGTTATGGCTGAGAACCCAGTTGTTGACGTGCTTCCAGGACTCTGTCTCTGTCCAGGAAGCCGCAACCTAACCTCGTCACTAGCATCCTCCTCCACCTCCTCTGATGAGCTCATCCACTCCCTGCCAGTGGGTTGACAGTAAGTGGGATCTCCAACCTCATCATCACTCTGTTTGTTCTCACACTCGTCATCCTCAGAGTCAACCTCTTCCTGCCCTGAGCGCAAAGTCAAGTTGTCAGTACAATGAGGTATCTGAGTCTCATTATCATCTGCCTCATTTTCTCCACCAACAGGGGTTACAGTTTGGGAATGAGGGTCTATATTATGCTCGGACCCTTGTTCATCTAGGCTTGTATCCAACTCACAAAGATTTCGGGCATCGGTGCAGATCTTTTCCTCGTCTTCACTCAATGAAGCTTTGGAGCAGACCTCTGATTCCCAGGCTATAGTATGAGTGAACAGCTCTGCAGACTCACCCATCTGTGTTTCTCCATAGTCAATAGGGCGGCTGGAGACTTGAGAGCTGTGAGGAAGCAAGTGCGATTGGGGTGACACCTCTGAGGACTGGAGTGTTTATGATGTTGAAGTTGAGGTGGAGGAAAGCCCACTTAATGGAGCGCTTGATATCCATTGAAGCACTTGCTGTTTTTGGGCCTCATCTACCAGTTTTAGCGATGCTCTGCTGTGTAAGAAAGGGATGATAGCAGATCGTCCACGAAAAGAAGTAGACATTTTAGTTTGGCTTGAAGACGGTATATGTTCACCAGATGTTTCTAATACTTTAGCACCTACCCCACGGACACAATGATTTTTACCCTTTCCAACAAGCCTATTCCTCTTTCCACCATCAGCAGACCTTTTACCACTCATTTTGGAGGGTAAGTAATTGGCAACTCTGTAGTTGTTGGTACAAAAAACAATGGATGCAAAACTATCAGAGCTGAGTGGCCAAACAGTGGTACTAGACTAAATAGGTTTTAATAATTAGTTTTTTGCAGATTTAAAACAGTGGTACTGGTGTCAATACTTTTGGTAACTAGTTTTGGGCAGATGCAATACAGAAGTGCTGTCTGCGCTGTATCGCGGTACTTATCAAAAGAACACTGAAGAACAGCTACGTAGTCAAACTGTGGTACTAGCGTAAATAGTTTTGGTAACTAGTTTTGGGCAGATGCAATACAAAAGTGTTTTCTGTGCTTTGTGATGGTACTTTTCAAATGAACACTGCACTACAGCTACCTAATCAAACTGTAGTAGTAGCCTAAAAGGATTTGCTTGGCTACATGCACAAAAAAATGCAAATTACAGACAGGCGGTGTAGCTTTCTTCACAACAGTGCTACACCAATGGCTGCCACACACTGCTACTAGCCAATATGAATTGACTGGGCTAGATGCAGTAAAAAATGCCTATTACAGACAGGCGGTGTAGCTTTCTTCACAACAGTGCTACACCAATGCCTGTCACACTGCTCCTAGTCAAAAAGGATTTACTGGGCTAGAGGCAGTAAAAGATGTCTATTACAGACAGGTGGGGTAGCTTTCTTCACAACAGTGCTACACCAATGCCTGTGACACTGCTAGTAGCCCCAAAGTATTTACTGGGCTAGATTTGGCAGATTATAAAAAATGCTTGCACAGCACTGGAACAGACATGTATGGCAAAAAAATGCTTCTAAGCCCTTAAAAGGGCTGTTCTTGGAAGTAGTCCCTAAACCTATCAACTATCTAAGGCTAGGGTCACACTTGCATGCAAATTTTAGGTGCTTTTTTCCAGCCTGCTTTTTTGGCCTGTGTTTTTGCTGATAGGTGTGGGGCACGCTTAAAAAACGCATGTAAAAACGCATGTACCATTTAGTGCCATATAAAAACGCATGCGTTTCCCATAGGGCCCCATGTTAAAAAAAAGCATGCGTTTTTGAAAAAGCACCAAAAAACGCAGCATGATGCATTTTTTGGTGCTGAGCCAAAAACGCATCCCAAAAACGCATGGCACTTTAACCATGCATTTTTGGCAATAGGGCATGCATTTTTTGCATGCGTTTTTCACAAAAGACAAGTGTGAAAAATGCATGGAAAAACGCATACACCCTGCAAGTGTGACCCTAGCCTAACTATCTTTCTCTGTAAAGACCTGCCTGGCAAAAACTGCTTTTTAAGCCCTCAAAAGGGCTGTTCTTCAAAGTAGTCCCTAAACCTACCAACTATCTCTCTATCTAACTTGCAATTGAATCGCTATCTATCTAACTAGCTTGGTCTGTATTTCACACACCAGCACCAGCAGCGGTGCCGTCTGACACTGAGCTACAGCACTGTGAAAATGTTGAGCAGGGTAAAATAGTCGGGTTTTATATGGCAAGGACATGTGACATGCCCAGCCAATGACACAAACCCTTGTGTTAACAATAAGTGCACTTTCCTCTATGCGTGCTGATAGGCTGACAGACCGGACCACCCACAGTAAGGAAGCAGCAAAGAGAAAAAAATGGAGATCTGCATTATTTCAGCACACACATCTCCACAGCCTCCCCCTCCCATCCACTATTCATTCCTTCACACTTAAACTCATAATTACGTTCACCAAAAGTATTACTGTGAAAAGTCAGTAACGCTTTTGGTGAACGAAGCATTATCGAACAGAAGCTTGAATTACCGGATTTTTAGCAAATTGTTCGAATTCGTCGAATGATTCGAACATAGCCCCAAAACAGGTTGAATTTGAAATTGACGAACAATTCTAATCAAACATCGCTCACCTCTAGTAAAGATCTTAGCCCCAATAAGTTAGTTAAAAAGTCAGAGATAAGAGGAAGAGGATACTGATTTCTAACAGTTATCTTACTTAGGTCCCAGTAAGTGTATGACATTAAAGTGTAAATGTCAGTTCATTGATAAAACAAAAACAATACTGCACTGGTTGTTAATAATGGGTCACATAACAGCTAAGATAATGCTTTTTGTGCCATATAACTTATTTTCTCACATTTCCCTGTGCTCTTTTAAACACACCATTTTATGGCTCTGTGGGCTTGTTCTAAATCAGATAGGGAACATTGCACAGTGTTTGTATTTTCACAATTTATGAGAGCAGGCTGACAGTGAGGTTAACAGAGATTGTGACTGAGCTGTCTCTGAGGAGTTTGATCTGATCCTGAACTCTGATGTTGCTTAGCAACTGTGCTGTAGCCTGTGCTAATCTGATACATTGCTTTTTCGTGAGCTGCAGTCAGCTGTGTAGGCCACGTCCCCTTCCCTTATCTTGTTATATGCCCCGTATTCACTATGAAGGCAGATCTGAGTCATAATGAACCTATGTATGCTTCACAAACAGTCTAGTGGGGACAACTTGTGGAAGGTTTATTAATGGTTTGAAACCAGAATTTCCTAATGAAGAATATTAGAAAGTTTATTAAAGGGATCCTGTCACCTCCAGAACACCTCCTAAGGTACCAAAACATGTCCCTGCAGCATATTATCACTAATCTCACACTCCTTTTGTCTCCTAAAAGCATCCTGCGAAAGTGCATAAAAACATTTTAATACTTACTCATTAGTAATTATAATTAGCAGGGGCTATATTCTTTAGTCACCAAGGCGGGCTGTTTTGCAGGCTCCAGGATCCACCCTGTCTCTGTCTATTTGCTTTGCTTGTGCAGGTTTTGCCCTCCCTCTCTCTGTCACTCACAGAATGCAAATCATTAGTCCTGCCTTCAGCTCCGCATCACAGTGAGAGAGGGTGGATCATTCAGGCTGCAAAACAACACGCCCTAATGGCCACTTTACACACGGCTACATTTCTAGCTTATCCACAGGTAACTTACTGGCTGCAGTGAAATCATGGAGACATTATTCCATTTGTACACAGCAACAAGATAGAACTATGTCTCCATGATTTTACTGCAGCCAGTAAGTTACCTGTGGATAAGCTAGAAATGTAGCCGCGTGTAAAGTGGCCATAAGGGCTAAAGAATATAGCCCCTGCTAATTATAATCACTAATGAGTGAGTATTAAAACATGTTTATGCACTTTCACAGGATGCTTTTAGGAAACAAAAGGAGTATGAGAATAGTGATAGGATGTTGCAGGGACATGTTTTGGTAGCTTAGGAGGCGTTTTGGAGGTGACAGAACATCTTTAATATCACTTGCTTTACATTATCTAATATATAAAGCTGAATGTGTGTATGTGTGTATGTCCGGGATTGGCATCTACACTGTCACAACTACAGCCACAACATTTTGCGCAGTCACACGTCTGGACCCCAAGAGCGTCATAGGCTATGACGTGAGGCAAAATTTTAACCCTGTGCGTTCCAGTTCACCAAACAATTTTGCCCCTATCTACATAATGGAGAAAAAGTGAAAGGAAAAGTATTGGAGGAAAATCGACAGTTGCCAGCTACAGCCACAAAATTTTGCACAGTCACACGTCTGGACCCCGAGAGTGTCATAGGCTATGTTGTGAGGCGAAATTTTAACCCTGCACGTTCCAATTCACTAAACAATTTTGCCCCTATCTACATAATGGGGAAAAAGTGACAGTTACCAGTTGACAGTTGTGAATGAGAGGGGCTTAATGACCGCGGCAAAGACTAACAGCATATTCCAGCATATAGTCACTAAGGTGGGGCTCTGACATGGAATATTCACCATGCACGGGGACATGTATACACACCACACGCTCACAAAGAGTAACAGCAAGTGTATAGTCACTAAGGTGCAGCCCCAACATTGGATACTCAGCACGCACCCGAACACACACACACCACAAAGAGACACACACAACACAGAGACACACACTCACACACTCCATGGGCACACACACACACACACCCTATAGCAACACATGCACTCACCCCACAGGGACCCACACACACATACACCAGAAAGAAACACACACAACACAGAGACACGCACACACCACACAGACCCCCCCACAGGGACACACACATACACATCCTATAGGGACACATGCACTCACTCCACAGGGACACACACACACACAACACAGGGACATACACTCCACACAGACCCCCCACACAGGGATACACACACATACACACCCTATAGGGACACATGCACTCACCCCACAGGGACACACACACACCCCAGGGACACACACACCACACAGACAGACACAGATGTGCACAAATTGCCTCACACAACTCGCCTCATACGTGTGCTATCTTTAATTTCCAAAAATAAACATCTCATTAAAAACAGACAATGTGCAATACATGTGCCATATATGGAATTAAGGCAGATCATATGAGCTGTCTATTATGTGTATGTGTGAGGTAACATATACTGCCCAGCCGGGGGGAGGGTTTACTGTTGGCTGGAGATTTATCAGGCTGCCTATAGCAACCAATCACACCTCAGCTTCTGTTTTCCTACAGGTCATTAATATGACATGTTCAATTCTATTTTGTTATAGCTGACAGCAGTTATTTATTAACCCGGGTGTAGCCGGGTACTACAGCTAGTTATTAAATAAAAATGTAAATGATGATTACACTTTAAACCTCTATCTTTTTTATACACAAAAATGAAACCAACTCCCACAGATTTAGATGGACAAAATGAAGCCTTTAGCAACATTTTCCTTGATATATCTCATACCTACCCTCTAGGTGTTAGAATGCTATCGGTATAGAGTCTAATGCATGGGTGCAAAAAAACACAAGAGAGAGAGAGAAAGAGACACTGCAAGGATAGGCGCACACAATATCATGTGAGAAAGTGGTTATTATTTATTCAATTTTTTCTCTTTTGCTTTGACATAGTGATAGGGTGGGGTCAAACAGACAATTCTAAAAACATTTAAAACGAGTTACGATGACTCGGTAGCATGTCACTATCACATACCTGAGTGAAGGTAGCTCAGGAAAGAAGGGTTAAAGCAGGTATGCACATAGGTATGCCAATTAATAATATATGATCAATATACATTGACAGTGTGAAAGTATGAATGGTAACCACCAGGTGGCTGGTGTACCAGCCAAATTACCTGAATTTAAGGTGTTATGGTCAAAAACTTTCATACATGGATACAATTCACTGTCAGCATGAAATGGGGTTGCCAAAAATACAGACCCAAAATACCCTGTGTGGATGATGTCATATAGATAAAGTGGATAATTAGAACTCAAGTATATTATTCCTCAACAGTTTGTACAATAATCAACAGATCTTTGATACGGTATTAAAACAGAGGAAATACCCTGTGTAGATGATATCATATAGATGATTAGAACTCAAGTATATTATTCCTCAACAGTTTGTACAATAATCAACAGATCTTTGATACGGTATTGAAACAAGGAAAGATATATCAAAGTGTATTATCAAATTAAAGGGTCCAAATACCTGGACACCCTGAGGCAGTGCAGAGCCAGGCTAAATAGCAGGCTGGCTACTGGCAGATAAGAAAACACAAAGATCCAGTCAAGAGGTTAAACATTGTCAGAAATTAATATGAAAAAAAAAAAGGACAAAATCCATGTAATGACAAGTGTATCCCTGAAGGGCACTATAAGGAACAAACCCAGTAAACTCGTACAATCAGAAATCCAGCATCTATGATAACAGGGATACAGGAGTACACAGTCAAAACAAATAAGTGCAATATAAACCTCAGTATATGACTATGAGTCAGCAGCACAGTGCTGTCAAAGGTTCTGCCAATATGCATAAACAAACTGTTGAGGAATAATATACTTGAGTTCTAATCATCTATATGATATCATCTACACAGGGTATTTCCTCTGTTTTAATATCGTATCAAAGATCTGTTGATTATTGTACAAACTGTTGAGGAATAATATACTTGAGTTCTAATTATCCACTTTATCTATATGACATCATCCACATAGGGTATTTTGGGTCTGTAATTTTGGCAACCCCATTTCATGCTGACAGTGAATTGTATCCATATATGAAAGTTTTTGACCATAACACCATACATTCAGGTAATTTGGCTGGTACACCAGCCACCTGGTGGTTACCATTCATACTATCACACTGTCTGAATGTATATTGATCATATATTATTAATTGGCATACCTATGTGCATACCTGCTTTAACCCTTCTTTCCTGAGCTACCTTCAGTCAGGTATGTGATAGTGACATGCTACCGAGTCATCGTAACTCGTTTTAAATGTTTTTAGAATTGTCTGTTTGACCCCACCCTATCACTATGTCAAAGCAAAAGAGAAAAAAATTGAATAAATAATAACCACTTTCTCACATGATATTGTGTGCGCCTATCCTTGCAGTGTCTCTTTCTCTTCTCTCTTGATTAATTTTGACACTGTTGTGCAGCACCATTCTATCTTTCTTGAGGACTGCGGTGCACCCTGCTTTTTGTCCCCAAAAAAACACAAGAGACACAGGCTTGAGTAAAAGGTCTTGTATTATGTCATACAGGTGATTGCACAAACAGGAGCAGGGCTAAACACAGTTGCAGTGTAGAGGCTGAATACACAGCAAGGCAGGATAAATTCCAAAGTCAAACATAAGGTTCTAGAATTAGGTTTTAAGTCTCTCTTAAGGTACCGTTACACGCTTCACTGTCGTTAAGATATCACAAACGATCTCACGGGAAGGCAGTCATTAGGACATCTTTTTGACATCGTTGGTGAGATGTCAAACGTCTAGATATCGTGGACGACGAACCATGTGGCAAGCAGCTATCGTTCGCACAACCCAGTGAATGATACTTGTTCACTGTTGTTAATAGGCGAAGTCGTGAACCACATCGTTATCGTGGTGTCACACACAACGATGCAGCAGGTTGGCTGATCAAGGATCGTCTGATTTGAGAACTTGTTCACAAATCTGCGATCAACGATCCAACGATTTATCGTAGTTGTATGTCGATGTAACAAGCAACGGCGTAGTAACGATGTCGTTTGAACAACTCCAAACCCATGACATATGAGCGATATCATTCACGATCTCGTACTGTCCAGAGATCCAGTAGTCGACAGCTGAAATACTATATCCACATGGCTTCAGAAGGCAGACTTTTGACAAAGCTGAAAGCAGGATTCAGAAGCACTGATTGAATATCTGAGGCTGCTTAAATGGCAAGAAGCAAGTACTGGGTGGGAACATAGAGGCTGAGGGCTCCATATTTATTGAGGGCATGGTGGATGCAGCAGGTCAGGACGCAAGAAGGCTGACAGAAAAAACTAGATTCAAAACCAAACAACACCAGATATGGCAAAACATTTTTGAAAATCTCACACTAGGGTTCAGAAAGTTTAAAAACTCTATCTATAGCCAGGAGGTCATCTGCATTTAATTGTATCTCACAAGCATAGAGCCAATGAGACAAAACCTCTGTTTGAACAAATGAGAGAGCTCAGAAGGGAAGGAGAGCTATTTGAAATTTAGAACACAAATTTGACTGAAATAGATTGCAGGTTCCATTTTGCATTTCCAGGGCCCCTATAGTGTCTAAACAGCAAAAATGCCCCCCAAGTGACCCTATTTTGGAAACTAGACCCTTCAAGGATTTTATTTAGAGGTATTGTGAGCATTTTGAGTTAACAGATACTTCACAGAATTTAATAACAATAGGTTGTCATATTGAAAATTGTCTTTTATTTCACAAAAGCGTTGCTTTAGCACCAAATTTTAAACTTTTACTAGAGGTAACACAAAAACTGGACAAGACACTTTGTCACCCAGTATCTTATGAGCGCAATAATACCCCACATGCACACAAAAAGTTCTTTTTGGACATTTTTTTCCCCACATGCGCAGTGATAGGCAACATATTGGAAACGGGGCAGAGGAATGACTTTAGGGGTGGTGGGGGTCCATGGGGCACCTAGGAGGAAATTTCTCTGTCTTCTGACATGTTTGATCATGTTAGATGTAGAGATGAGCGATATTCGATTTGAAACACCCCGAAACAGCTGTCTGTGGATGGATACCTGGCCTTGAAATTCCCTTGTCATATCTCTAATCTTGCAAAAGAGCTGGATATTGACTGAAAAGGCCACTTAATATGGTGGTTATGGTGTTCTCCACAAGGAATCACCCCTTGGCTGGGTCCTTCCCTGGAGGGATAACTGGCTAGTCCTGTGTTTGAGACTCCTAACCAAGGCTCCACAGACTATATTTACATATTCATAATTCCCAGGGGGCAATGTGCCTAGGAATTCACTGTGTTGAGCGCTTTAGCCAGCTGCCTGCAGTGTTTTCTTGGACTGGTCTCCCTGAGATCAGTGAATGCTTTGTGATGTTGGTCCCCTAGCCATGAGAAAGCTAAGAGATTGAATTTCACCATCTGCAAGCTGTTGGCTTCAGAAATGCTGCCTTTCCGCCTGGTGGACACAGAGGATTTTTGAGACCTTATGTCCGTCGTAGTGCCCCAGTACCAGATGCCCACTACTTCTCCAAGAAAGGGCATTGGTTAACTATTGTGAGAGCTGGAAAAGGGTCTGCTGTCCAAGTCTTGCCATCCCTACGAGTTGTGCGTCCATCCTCTGTAGGTAGAAGTTCCTCCACTGTTTCTGCCTCCTCAACCTCGTCTCGGTCCTCCACCTCCGGCCAAAGCCTGTCTGGTAATGCCACCCGCATTGTAACTGCACAGAAGGAATCCTGCACACCTCCCTACTATGCTGGCAGCAGGGCTCAACACCATCAGGCGGTCTTTACCTTGATATGCCTAGGAAATGTGAGTAACACAGCTGAGGAGTTGTGGTCAGCTCTGGCGACTGAGTTTCAGCAATGGTTGTCTCCACTCAACCTGCAGCCAGGGAAGGCCATGTGCGACAATGCTACAAACCTGGGTTCGGCCCTTCACCGGGGCAATATCACACACGTGCCTTGTATGTGTTGAATCTGGTTGTCCAGCAATTTTTGACACACTATCCCGGCCTAGATGGGCTTCTGCAGAGGGCACGGTCGCTGTGTGCTCACTTTCGGCGTTCGCATCCCGCAGCTCAAAGACTTGCTTCGCTCCAGGAGTCTTTCGGCTTGCCCGTTCACCAGTTGAAATGCGATGTGCTGACACGCTGGAATTCTACTCGGTACATGTAGCAGCGACTGTGGCAGCGCCGCCGAGCCCTGGTGCAATACGTTATGACGTATAGCCTGGGCCAACGAGATCCAGAGGTGGGGCAGATCACGCTGCAGGAGTGGTCTCAGATCAAGGACCTATGCACTATTCTGCACAGTTTTGAGATGGCGACGAAGATGTTTAGTGCTGACGATGCCATTATCAGAATGACTATTCCGGTCATCTGCATGCTGGAGCACACTCTAAACAATATTCGGAGTCAGATGGTGGGACAAGAGGAGGTTGAGGAAGTACAGGAGGAGTCCTATGCGGAAGGGATGACAACATCTGCAAGATCCTCACAGTCGGCAGCACCAAGATGGCAGGCATAGGAGGGTGGTGGAGAGGCATTCACGAGGGCGCATGTTAGCAACCAACCTCTTCAGGAAGGTGCAGGAGCCTAGGAAGAAATGGAGGATGAACTGACGATGGGCATTGAAGAGTCAGCAGATGAGGGAGACCTTGACGACATTTCAGTTGTGCGAGTTTGTGGGGAGAGGC
Organism: Allobates femoralis; assembly: GCA_033576535.1. Classification (NCBI taxonomy): domain Eukaryota; kingdom Metazoa; phylum Chordata; class Amphibia; order Anura; family Aromobatidae; genus Allobates; species Allobates femoralis. Next base: position 521,253,023 of record JARQOC010000004.1, on the reverse strand, counting down.
CAGAGGAAGGAAGCATCATTCTTACCTCCCCACCACCAACACAACAAGGACTTGGTCCTCCTGGGTGTGCAAGACACATGAGCGCCTTCTTGCTGCACTACCTGCAACATGACCCTCGGATTGTATGAATTAGGAGTAATGCAGACTACTGGGTTGCCACACTATTGGATCCCGGAACAAGAGCAAATTTGCTGAAATAATTCCTGCCATACAAAGGGACTCCCGCATGCAGGACTATCAGCAGAAGCTGATACATAATCTCAGATTGGTTTTCCACAAACCACCAGTGGTAGTAGTTGACAGAGTGAATCTCACAGTTCCAACTTGTCAACCGTGGGACTGTCGCGTCATCATCAGTCACACTGTACCAGTAACACCGTATCTGGTGATGGTACCAGCAATCGTGTGGCCTCGTTTCAAGACTTTTTCAGACCATCATTTTTAAGGCCTGAAGACACGAGAATTCTGACACATAGTCAACACCTGGAGCAGATGGTACACGAATTATCTCCAACTTAACATCAATGCAATGACTGGGGAACTGGAGCCTTGCTCATTTTGGGCTTCCAAACTGGAAAAATGGCCTGAGCTCGCCACTCACACCTTGGATATCTTGTCATGCCCCGTAGCCAGCATTCTCTCAGAACGTGTCTTCAGCGCTGCTGCTGGTGTGCTGACAGAAAGGCGCACGCGTCTGTCCACCCAGAATGTGGACAGACTAACATTCATAAAGATGAACAAGGTATGGATCTGCAAGGACTTTTCTACCCCTGCGTCATCCTGGGGAAACTAAAGCCTTGTGGATTTTTGCCTAAAAGTAACCATTTAAAGTTTGCAACTGTGGTGCAATTGATGCCACTTAAGTGGTGTCTGTGCCCAAATATTTTGAAAAAAGGGAGACCATTCTTGTAGTCCCCTAAATGTGACACAATACTCATCGTCTGCACAAGACCTTACAGATAGTGAGGAAAAACATCACAAAATACTCATCGTCTGAACGTGGCGTTACACATACTGAAGTAAAAATCAAGCAATACTCATCGTGTGAACGTGTCCTTTCAGATACAGATGTAAAAATCAAGCAATACTCATCGTCTGCACAAGGCCTTACAGAAACCGAAGTAAAAATCAAGCAATACTCATCGTCTGCATGATGCCTTACAAATACTGGAGTAAAATCGGATTTTCGAAGGGCATGACATGCCTATATCTGTGTCTCCTCCTCTTTTTACTCATCCATCTCTTTTCTTTTCACTTTTTATATATACTTGTCACTTTTCCATGTGTTTGTTATATCTTCTGAGAAGTTTGTCACCTTTTGGACACCTTAGAAATTGTTTTCTATGTGTTTGTATGTGTTTGCTTTTTCCTGCCATTGTTTTCAATGATATTGGACGGTGTTTGACGAATTTTCGACGAACATTCGACAAACAAACCCCCAATTCGACAAACCGAATTGAATTCAAACACTAGGGTGGTGGATCATCTCTAATGTTCAGTGACAGGTTCCCTTTGACTTTATCTCGCCTACTAGGCACAAACAGGTCTCTGACATACCTCTCTGTTTTTTCTATAGTACTACACAAAAGTAATGGTGGTCCCACCTGTGTGTGGCAGGGCATGACTTTTATGGGAACGCTTGCACAAGCTTTGACTTCATGTGGCCTTCTAGGCCTAAACAGGTCTCTGACCTACCGCTCTGTTTTTTTCTATAGTACTACACAAAAGTAATGGTGGTCCCACCTGTGTGTGGCAGGGCATGACTTTTATGGGAACGCTTGCACAAGCTTTGACTTCATGTGGCCTTCTAGGCCTAAACAGGTCTCTGACCTACCTCTCTGTGAATTCATGTATTACTCCAAAAAACTAATTGTGGTCTCAATTGTGTGTGGCGGGGCATGACTTTTATGGGAATGCTTGCACAAGCTTTGACTTCATGTGGCCTTCTAGGCCTAAACAGGTCTCTGACCTAGCTCTCTGTTTTTTCTATAGTACTCCACAAAAGTAATGGTGGTCCCACCTGTGTGTGGCGGGGAATAACATTGACGGGAGCTCTTGCATGAGCTGCGAGAGGAAATAGCCCACTAGGCCAATTCAGGTCTCTGACCTACTTCTCTGTTTTTTCTATAGTACTCCACAAAAGTAATGGTGGTCCCACCTGAGTGTGGCGGGGCATAACTTTTTTGGGAACGCTTGCACAAGCTTTGACTTCATGTGGCCTTCTAGGCCTAAACAGGTCTCTGACCTAGCTCTCTGTTTTTTCTATAGTACTCCACAAAAGTAATGGTGGTCCCACCTGTGTGTGGCGGGGCATGACTTTTATGGGAACACTTGCACAAGCTTTGACTTCATGTGGCCTTCTAGGCCTAAACAGGTCTCTGACCTACCTCTATGTTTTTTTCTATAGTACTCCACAAAAGTAATGGTGGTCCCACCTGTGTGTGGCGGGGCATAACATTGACGGGATCGCTTGCATGAGCTGCGAGAGGAACCGGCCCACTAGGCGTATTCAGGTCTCTGACCTACCTCTCTGTTTTTTCTATAGTACTCCACAAAAGTAATGGTGGTCCCACCTGAGTGTGGCAGGGCATGACTTTTATGGGAACGCTTGCACAAGCTTTGACTTTATGTGGCCTTCTAGGCCTAAACAGGTCTCAGACCTAGCTCTCTGTTTTTTCTATAGTACTCCACAAAAGTAATGGTGGTTCCACCTGTGTGTGGCGGGGCATGACTTTTATGGGAACACTTGCACAAGCTTTGACTTCATGTGGCCTTCTAGGCCTAAACAGGTCTCTGACCTAGCTCTCTGTTTTTTCTATAGTACTCCACAAAAGTAATGGTGGTCCCACCTGTGTGTGGTGGGGCATAACATTGACGGGAGCGCTTGCATGAGCTTCGAGGGGATCCGGCCCACTAGGCCTATTCAGGTCACTGACCTACCTCTGTAGTTTTTACTGTAGTACTACACAAAACGTTTAGTTGCTGAGCAAGCTTTAACCATGAAATGCTAGGCCAGGTCCTGTTCCAGACCCTGTGCCATGCATGCAAGCTGGGCCATTGAGCCATTTTGGGTCTGGGAGAATTGATGCCATTTTGCTGTAGGTGATTAATAGAATTCGAACATTAGGGTGGTGGCACATCTCTAGTTAGATGACAAAGAAATATTTTTTTTTTACAGCCGATATCAGTTTGTCTCACGTGATCACCAGTATACAGTGTATATCTGTGATCACGTGACTGGGAACAGAAGAAAACAGCCTGATTCCTAATCTCCAGAGTTTCAGCTACTTCCAGTAGCTGAAATCCTAGAGATTTTCTGACAAAGGGGAGCGCTACAGGGCTTTTTTCTTTTTGCTGTCAAAAGACAGCAGAAAGGAACAACTGCACTCATTTACCAATGTCTTAAGTCATTTGGTTGTCGCTATGGGGTTAAACAAATTCATTTATAGCTCAAACAAATTCTTCACCTTGAAAAAATCTGGTAGACCCGATGGCTGGGACACTCCTAACCACATGGTTAGGTGTTGTCCCCAGCCAGTGGGTCTTCCTGCGAGCATTTTGGCCCCAAAACAAAAAGTTTTAGGGCCACTTTAAATTTCGAACCTTTTTCGAATCTGCAATGTTCATGTCGAATTTGAAATTGACGAACATGTTCAGGGAAGGTTTGCTAATCTCTAGTCCTAATAACCACTGTTCCCCTCATTTATTTTAATCCAACCCCATTTCTTGATAATTACTCATCATGAAAGAGGAAGTACCTAGTACCTGATTATTTGGGGGTACTGAGTAAGAGTAGTGTGCCATGATAAGCAGGCTTAGGGCCTTCACTGGCTATCAGCAACCCTAACCTGAGCATGACAGCTGCATGTATTTATTATTATAATTAATATTATTATAGTGCTATTTATTTCATGACATTTTACATGTAAAAGCGGTATACTTAATAGAGACAAGTACAATATTCATGAACAATACAACACAGAAAGGTACAGGAGGATAGAGGAACCTGCCCATGTGGGCTAACAGTCTACAAGGGATAGGTGAGGATAGAGTTGGTCTTGACAATGTATAGTGGATTATATAGGGTTATTGCAGTTTGAAGGCTTGTCGGAAGACATGGGTTTTCAGGTTCCTTTTGAATGTTTCCATCATAGGAGAGAGTCTTATGTGTTGGGGCAGAGAGTTCCAGAGTATGGGGGATGCTCGTGAGAAATTTTGTATGGGATTGCGGGAAGAGAAGGTAAGAAAGGAGGAGAGAAAGAGATCTTGTGAGGATCATAGGTTACGTACAGCTGGTACACTTGAGTCAGGGGAGCCACCTTCTAATTCATGCATTACAATGCGATCCTCACGCTAGTTATGCACTGGCCATTGAGAGCCCACTCTTAGGCAATGTAAAGACCTGTATTAACCTTCTAAATCCCCTGCATGCTCCATCACATTTCTTCTTCTGGAAACTGGGTGAGATCAAATCATTTATTATCATGCATCGTTTTGATGAGCTTCTTTTTGCACATTGTTGGACATATCTTGCTGTAACTGGTAGACACCGTTCATTACTATGTGAAAATACCCCTTAAGGGAATACTGGTTAAATTGATTTTTAATATTTTTCCATCTTTTAATAGGACTGGGTTTAATAGGCTTATGTTAGTTCATTTTTATATTAATACATATTAAAAGTTATATTGTAATATGTCTCTCCTTGCTACATATGTAATATATTTTCTGAAAAAAATGTGATACTTTTACCTTTACGGTGTTAACATATTTCTTGCCTTTTTTTTTCCAGAAAGAAACATCATAGGATTTAACGAAGTAGAACACAATTTAGTGCAGAGTTTCTGGATGTGTTAACACTTCTTTGCATATTTTTTATGTTTATCGCCCCTTTAAATTAATTTGCAAAATTGTTAAACAAATTGTACGCCATCATTTTTTATCTTTAAACCAAATGTATAACAATGATATAAAAGCGCTGCTATTTTTCTTAACATCCAGCCTTGCTGTAATCATTTTAGTTATGCATTCTTTTTTTTTTTCCTGTCTTCCAGCAGTTAGGAACAAATCATGAAAAGAATGAGCCAAACCATAAACTGTAGCATATGTATTTTTAATGACCAGAGGTTCGGTTTACTTCTCTAAACCCGCAGCTTGCTCGCTTCCAGGCAAAACATTTTTCCAAAATTACTCTCCTATCAAGAAAAAGGTGCATTTTATTTTTCTCTTCCCTTGAAATTGACCACATTAAACCTAAAAGAAGAAATCATTCTGTGGTCTTTTTTTTTACATCTTATCCAAAAATTCATTTTATGGCATATAGTGTAGGAGAGATGACTATTGAAGAAGAACTGCATAGATGGTTATTCCTACTCAGCTTTGACAGTAATCAGGCTGGGCAGATGTCTCTGACAGCTGCAGTTAATGGGCTGCCATACTGTGAAGGGACCAGACCTGTAAATTCTTTATGCTCCAAAGCAAATGTCCTGACCTGTGTGTGCAGCAAAATGAAATGCTTTATGCTCCTGGCTTTATTATCAGATTGCTGTTTTACTGCTCTATAAAGTCACTGGTCCCCAATAAACCCTAACGAATATTCCGTCCACATCCGGCTCTGCCGTTTTACTTGTCGTTGCAGCGCATTCCTATTATTGACAGAGTCGAAACAGAACTTTTGCTTCACAACTTATCCCAGTGACACAACTATTCATAATTAACACAAAAGCAAAAGGTCACTTTAGAGCACATTTCCAGTCCTGCCACATGAATAGCAATGAGAAGGCTTTGTTTTCATGAACACAAAAATTATGCAGAGGTGACCCTTGAAAGATTTCCTGAAAGAAGGACGTTCTTACCACGTTTGAGTCGGTATTAACTCATTATGGTTCACAGTTTTGAAACTGTAAAATTCAGTAGTAAATTATTTGATTGACTGAGTATTATGCCCGCTTTATCAACACTAAGCAGCAACTTTTCCTCAGATTTTCATGGTCATCGCTACCTGCTATTTAGATAAATGGCTAAAACATACTTTAAAGGGAACATCAGGTAAACAAATGCTATCAACCTGCATATGAGAGTTTGGTCTTCAGGTTAACAGCATTCTGAAGTAGCCCGGAGGTGGCACTGAGAGAGCTTCGCTGCCGGGAGGGAAGTAACTTTATTGCTTCCAGCTGCCTCAGCCTCTAAGTCAGGGGTGGGGAACTCCAGCACTCGAAGGCCACCAACAGTGCAAGTTTTGAGGATTTTCTTAGTATTGCAAAGGTTGTAATTGAATTCCCTAAACTGGTGATGATTTTAACCTTTGTGCAATGTTAAGTAATTTCTGAAAACTTGCACTGTTGGTGGCCCTCAAGGCCTGGAGTTCCCAACCGCCACCCTAACGCGTAGGGGTGGGGCTGGCATGGCTTTAGTCATCAGTCAGTAAATAGTGAATGGCAACTGGAACCACTTGTGATGAGCGAATAGTGAAATGTTCGGGTTCAGATTATTCTAACCAACTACTTTTTACTATTTGGGTATTTGTGTCGAATACTGAACCTAATTCAAGTCAATGGGAGACTTAAATATTTTTCAGGAAAATTCCCCAGGAAATATTCGCCTTCCCCATTGACTTGTGTTAGGTTCAGCATTCGAGATGTATACCCGAATATTAAAAAGTATTTGGATAGAATAATCCAAACCCAAATACTTCACTATTTGCTCATCACTACTTACCACACTTCCAGCACTGACTGAGAGCTGGCCCTATTGCAAAGTCAGCTGTTAGTCAGTATGTACTCACTGTGTACAGACTAGTGACTCCAGGGCTGGACAGCTTCAAAACACTTAGGCTATGTTCACACTGGATGCTTTTGATTCATTTTTGGTGCTGCGTTTTTTTTTAAACTGCTCCAAAAACAGATCAGTCACTGTGTCTGCCAGTAAAGTTAATAAGATTTTCAATATGCTGTACAGACATCAGCGTTTTTGACTGCTACATTAGTGTTGCAGAAAGTGCATCCAGAAAAAATTGAGCGTTAATTAGAGCTCTGTTTTTCTGCTGCACTTTCCACATTGCCAATGCTCCATTACTTACCCTTCCTGGCGATCCCACGGTGAGCCCTGGCAATGTCTTCCTTCTGGGCATCGGCAGGACCTACAGATACAGTAGTGACAGGACCTGCCCATGTGACTCAGCCTGAGAGTCACAGGGCCAAGGTCCTGTAAGTACTCGTACTACTCACAGGTCCTGCCAATTCCCTGAAGGAAGACATTGCCGGGGCTCGCTGTGGAGGGAAAGAAAGTGTGTATGTGTCTTTGTCTGTATTTCTGTCTGTATGTCTTTCTGTGTCCCCCGAAAATGGTGAAAAAAAGCAACACAAATAGATGATGCTTATTGATGCTGTGACAAATTTTCCACTGAACCTGGCAGCTGTATAGTGCATCCTCTTAAACTCAGGCCAGTCAGAGAACTGCCTGAGGGTAAAACAAGGACCGCAGCTGCCCTGTCAGTGCTGGCTTATTAAGGAGCTCCTTAGTGAGTGAGGTATATGTCTTCCAGTGCCAGGCCAGAAGTGCATTCAATAACCTCCACTCCTTCACAGACAGAGGCCTTGAATAACCCAAGCACCAATTGCTGCCACCAGTTTCTCATTTGATATAAGTCCGGTCCGTGATTGGGATTATATCAGGATCAGAAACCAACCCAGGTAGCGTTAACATTGAATTAGCACACGGATGTGGGGATTCTTGATCGAGAATAAGAGCAACTCAAGATTAAAATTAAATATTTATTCACCCTATTGGCACACTAGATATTAGTATTTACATGCAGGTGTTATTAAGATATTACAAATGTTAGAGTCAGTTATGAAAATAAAAGATAAATTGGATACACACAGAATTACAGACGAATGTGATCCTTGATGCTGCTGGTGCTACGAGGGGGCAGCATGTAGCCAGTCGGGTTCCTTGGGTAAACTCTGGCTTGAGACGAAATAAGGCTTCCTCAGAAGTAATACTAAAATCCTGGAGAGGTCGGACATTCTTATAATGTCTCTTCCTCCCCCTTATTTTGCAAAACGAGAACAAATTTTTGGTGGAGAAAATGCAACAAAAATAGATCAACAAAAAATGGAGCACAAATGCACTGGGTGATTGAGGCTTTATACTGCAGATTAACCCAATATATGCAGGTTAATGGTGTTTTTCTTACATGATAGATTCCCTTTAAAATGCATAAGCGTAAAATTCAATGAATATAAGTAAATAAAATACCCTGAACTAATGATATTGTACAAATTACATACGCCAGGAAAACAGTCCTACATAAAATCAGAAATAAAAATTGTTACATATTAAAAGGATAACTTGCACTGACAAGTCTAGTTGCCACTAAACAGTATTTTCAGTGTGAAACTTGTTGACTATGATAAAATTAGACATTTTCAAGTAAGTCTTTAAATAATAATTGCATAAACATCATACTCTGATGTCACAAGCTAATGATTATATGGATGAACAGTCATATATAGACATGTGACTTATAGAATGAAAGAATTGTTTATTCCTATATCAACCTCTGATTGACATACAGTACTGTGGTCCTTTTTTCTTTTCTTCAGCTGCTGAAGTTTGCATTACAGGGTAATGCACACCAACTGCTGCAGAAAAGAAATGTGCAAAGTAATATGATTATGAATAAATGTAATGTGTCTACTATAGGTTTTAGAAAATGGTCAATAGTTTGACACACTATTTGTCAGAGCCCCTCATTTCCAGATGCGATCCGTCTTCCAGGGAGGGAGTCTTCAATGTTTTCATAGACTTTTGGGATAATATAAAAAGTTGGTAATTAGGGTTCACAGACCTAATTACCTTTACCACTTCCTTGCTGATTACGCCCTCTTCACAAGTTAGTTCCAGTATCTCAACCAGTTTCACCTGGAATTTTGTGAGTGGATTTCTCTGAAGTCTCTTAGGCCAGGACCACACTAGAGCTGGCATTCTGTCCAGGGGTGGTCCGTCAAAAAGATAGGTTCTGGCAGCATTAAAGCAGTGTAACCATAATGGAACACTGCCTTAATGCTGCCAATAGAATCCTATGGGGGACGGACTCACGAGCGCATTCAAAGGCCGGCATGTAAGTTCCGGAGTTTGAAATCTTGCCCTATTTCCAAGCGAACCACATGAAGTGACCCAGACGACCTCTTAACTGTAAGGTATCTAAAGTCTTTTTTAAAGCTTACAGGAGGGCTAGAGACATGTGGGATCTCTTCACTGAATGCAGCAGACATGCATTCAGTGCTGCATTCAGTTAAGCACCAGGGGGATGACAGGTCCTCTTTAAGGCTCCATTCACACAGTGTTATATCTGTTTTTACTCGTCAGTTTTTGTAGCCAAAACCAGGAGTGGAACAATCAGAGGAAAAGTTTAAAAGAAACATGGGCACTACTTTTGTATTTATCAACTACTCCTGGTTTTGGCTACATAAACAAACGAGCAAAAACAGACCAAAAACACAGTGTGAATGTAGCCTAAGTGTTAGAACCATAACTGTTGCAAGGTTTTATTTGAGATGTCTTTGTGGGTCCAATATGGGAGGGAGTAGATATATTTGAAAAACAAATTATTCACTTCATATGCAATTTATTAAAAACAATTAAGTTTAGTAACATATAGTAAAGTGGTTGTCTTATGAACAAAGTACATTTAAGATAAGATAAGATAAACTTTATTGATCCCGGAGGAAATTACAGTATTACAGCAGCAGAACAAAGATCAAGAACATTACACACTTTACAAAATAAGTCTATATGGACAGCAGATGCGGGTAGACTGGTACAAGTACCTCACCTATTCCCCCCATACCCTTAGAACTTCACTTAGTCTTGGGATGCTTTACACTTATACATTTGTTAAACATCCCCACAGCTGTCGGAACAAACGATTTTCTGTATCTTTCCTTTTTACACATTAGTTGGATTAGACGCTTGCTGAATGTGCTCTTCTGCTTCGCAAACAGTACAGAGAGCGGGTGTGTATTGTTGCTCATTATAGCCTTGCATTTCTTATTAATTCTATCCTCTAATACCTCCTCGAAAGTCCTAAGTTGTAGACCCACCGCCACACTAGCCTTCTTGATAAGTTTATTCAACTTACTAGCGTCAGCTGTGCGCACACTACTACCCCAGCATATTATTGCAGCAAAGATTGCACTCGCCACAATAGATTGGTAGAACATTTCAAGCATTTTGCTACACACATTAAACGACCTTAACTTCCTTAGGAAGTAAAGTCTACTCATCCCTTTCTTGCAAACCTTCTCCATATGGCACCTCTAATCAAGCTTGCTGTCCATTTTAATCAATTGATCTTGGAATAAGAGTACTGTATGTTTCACAATTGGATGTGTTAAAGCAATAGTTCTGTGCTGAGATAATCCTATATACCGTATATACTCGTGTATAAGCCGAGTTTTTCAGCCCAAAATTTGGGCTGAAAAGTCTCCCCCTCGGCTTATACACGGGTCATATACGGTATATAAGGTGGAGGCTGTGTCCCGGGGCTGTGGAGGCTGGAGGAGGCGTGGGGAGGCTGCTGTATGAGCGGCCCCGTCACGTGGGGCCGCTCATTAAATATGCACTGCTTCCCCCTGTCAATCAGCGGCAGGGGGAAGCAGTGCATATAGCCCCCAAATGTTGGCACTCGCCCCCCCTTGTAAGGGCCCCCCCCCGATGGTTATATTACCATTCCGGACTTCTGATCAGCGCCGCTCCTCGGTGCTCTTCGCTGCTCCGTCCGTCCGTCCTGCTACATCCGGGATCTCCGGCCGTCGCAGGCATATGACGTCATGACGCGACGGCCGGGGATCCCGGATGTAGCAGGACGGGAGCCGCGAGGACGGAGCGCCCGAGGAGCAGCGCTAATCAGAAGACCGGGATGGTAAGAGAAGGGGGGGGGGCCCTTGCAAGGGGGGCGATTGCCAGTATTTGGGGGCTGCTGGGGACCCCCAGGGGGCTGCTGGGGACCCCCTGGGGCTGCTGGGGACCCCCTGGGGCTGCTTGGGACCCCCTGGGGGCTGCTGGGTACCCCCAGGGGGCTGCTATATGCACCCCTGGGGGCCTGCTGTATACCACTAGGGCTGCTGTATACTACCACTGGGGCTGCTGGGGCTGCTATATACTACCACTGGTGCTGCTGTATACTACCACTGGGGCTGCTATATACTACCACTGGGGCTGCTATATACTACCACTGGGGCTGCTGTATACTACCACTGGGGCTGCTATATACTACCACTGGGCTGCTGTATACTACCACTGGGGCTGCTATATACTACCACTGGGGAGGCCTGTATACCACTGGGGGGGGCCTGTATACCACACTGCTGGGGGCTGTATACCTGTGCTGGGGTCCACCCTCGGCTTATACACGAGTCAATAGGTTTTTCCAGATTTTTGGGGCAAAAGTAGGGGGGTCGGCTTATACACGGGTCGGCTTATACACGAGTATATACGGTATGTCCCTGCTATGTACTGTGTAATGGCTATGTCGGACCATACAGGGACATGGTCTGATCATACCACATCTCCTATGCGGGGGTAAGGGGACAAAAAGTGTATAGACATTACAGGAAGGGATCACAGCTGCTGCTTTCTGTGAGGCAAAACTGGCAATGAAATTTATCACCTCAGAGAAACCAACTGCATTGATCCCATGCTTTCCTTTCTGTATACTCTCAAATGTTTAGACCTGTGGTATGTTCAGACCATGTCCCTGTATGGCCAGATACAGCCATTTCACCATAAATAGCAGATGTACATTTATAAGATTATCTCAGAACAGGAATATTTTCTTATTTCATACAATTGTGGAACTTATTATTATGGAAGATCTATTGATGAAAATGTACTTTGTTGGACAACTACTTAGATGGACTAACCTCTACAATAACTGCAGCAACGTTGGCTTCTCTTTTTCTGATAAACCAAAAAACAATCGGTCGTTAAAAATATCCACCACATGACTACATGATGATTTATTATTTTACTAGAGTGCTTGATAAGCCATTCTCAAGCTCTATTCTTTGCATAACATACGTTAATCATTCATTATTCTTTCATAATCACCTTGAACTACTTTTGATACACAGAAGGATTCACATTTAATTACAAAATCCCTATTTTTATTAGATTATAACTAGCCCCATCTCCCAGACCTTAGTGGTCAAACTGACATTGAAATGGCAGATATTTGCAGCATTACCTCATTGGCCCCAGACTGGCACTACTCAAAAGATCCTATTTTAGTCCACAATTCATATCCAGAATACCATCTAGGCAATTTATTATGCAAAATAGATTTGGTTTAGACAGTCAAAGTTATTAAAAGTACGAGTGTACCTAAGAGGACATATGAATGCCTAGGATAAAATCACTCAGATGAACATTCCTGGATTTGTGTATGAGAAATTTTAGACTAAAATATACTGTAATGCTTCAACTATAGCCAAGAAATCCATGAACTGATGTATTTGCTATTAAGAGTGTTGCTATATGATTGTTGCTCGATATACAGTATATAAACATAAGAGAATGATAGCAGGTTTGTTTGAAGAATATTGGGAAAATATGAAATGCGCAAAAAGTGAATTTGGATCAGAGGTAAAAGGGGTTGCTAAGGGTTTAAAAAGGTTTACCACTACTATTGTGATCCCTTTTCTTTTTTCCTAACTATGCCTAACACTTTAAAAATATACTTCTGGAATCTACCCTGCTACTGTAAGTTTATCTCTAATGGTACATTTACACGTGGCCACAGGAAGGTAGGAACATGCAGGCATCGGACACAATTGTGCCTGTTGCCTTGAAAAGACCATGATGTGGCTGCATGTAATTCAGGACTTTCCTTCCTGTGTCTTCCCTGAAGGAAGGAAAGTCCTGAATTACACGCAGCCACATCGTGGTCTTTTCAAGGCAAGAGGCACAATTGTGTCCGATGCATGCATACTCAGATCAGACTTCACTCTCCTCTCAGCTCCCACCACTGATGTGTCCTGCTCAGTTGGTCCAAATTCGACCGGCAGCCCGGAAGGCTGAAGGCTATCAATAAAGGTATTTATAAGCATCTTAGAGATATCTGTACAGGAGTAGGATAGTTTAACCATACAAAACTTCAGCGACACAACTCATGAATAGTATTGATTTCATCTTTATTCAAGTGCAGTATAAAGTGCAATGTGCTATACAGACATGGTGACAGGGTATTTGGACTATATACATAATATGGCAGGGGTCACTGATATTGTATACATCAAATATTATGGAACATTATTAAAGACATTATTACTATTCATAAATACATTCTCCTTGAGTGTAAATGATACATCAACACGCTCAAGGATATCAGGTGTAAGTGACATGCTCACTCATATGACAGACCAGACCTTCCCATACTTCGTGTTATACACTATGGGTGATGTTTCCCCCCTCTCATATGGCCAAAGTATACTCTTTACATTAATATAGTGAAGCATCAACTGCATGGGTATAGCTTATAAACTATATGTATAGAATTGCAATATATAAAAAACAGTGGGTAGGTCTTTGAATGTATAAAGTACCAAGTACCCAGCTTGGATGGTAATTATCTATTTATTGCCACATACAACCTAATGTTATAACCTGGTAGCATTAATCAAATTATATAGTTTGTAGCTTATACCTCCATGCTGCACAATGTGCACTGTTGTGCCTATGCAATCCATTGCCTCATGACACTGAACATTATAGTTCAAGAGCAATCAACAAGGGTGTAACTTGTAGCTTACACCACCGTTCTGCTCAGTATACACAGCTATACCACTGCAGTCCATTAATAGCTTCACATTCACTATAAGATGTTGTGTGTATCAATTAGTAAGATATACCTTAAGTATGGCAGGGGAGAGTCTGGTGTGGCGTCCTATAACCCTGGTCCATGCGCCCCAATGCGCATGTCGGTCCTCCTTCGTCAGGGGGCGTGAGACTAGTGAGAGCTGGTGTGAGTTAAAAAGGATCTACTAACCAATCAAGTCCGGTGCTTATGTCATGTGACTATCATCACAGCTGTTTGCTGTGATGATCCATGTTCCTGCTGTCAGTGTATACTCTTAGAAGTCCTCCCTCAACCAGTCATGGGGTTTTTTTTTTTTTTTTTTTTTTTTTTGGTTTTTTTTTTTTTAATGGCCAAAATGGCCACTTTAGGTGTTAAACTATTTACTACCTACATTGTTTATTGTTTACCATTATTGACAACCTCTGTATGTCACAGTTGTAATACGTCCCAGGTAGTGTCACATCACACGATGCAGTGTACACCGTGGGATGCGGCACCCCAAAACAGATCACAATCCTGAGACAGAGGGTCGACACTTATACTTGGATTCTAAGTGTAGAGGGCTCTCAAAACATAATGTATGGGGCAAGACAATTTTTCACTTTTCATCATTTATCTTGTTTATTTTTGGTGGATGTCTCACATTAAATTTTATATGTGGGACATTGACCAAACTATCGAAAATGGCTTACACATTGCTAGAAATTTGCCACAATGGTCACTCACCGAGGGGTCCAAATCAAGCCCCTCTATAGGCTAAAATTCTATATTGTTCTCGTCCTTACATATCCTTGTTAATCCTTTACCCACATATATATTCAACTTACTACCGCTATATTTCCGGGCATAACAATGCAGATAAGTAAAACTTTTTTCTCCCCACAACATATCACATGTCAAGACCACTAATCCACTTACAGTTATATAGCACCACTATACAGATGTATGGAAAAACTATAGAAACCCTATTCCGTTACATTATCGCCGCAAGGTTGTATCGGTCCGTTCAGTTGAGATTTCTCGTAGAGGATTTCAGTTGTATTCTTTGATATAGTATACTTGACAGCAGGTCATATTACAGCATCTTATTTAGACAATACTTCCGGACTGTGTAGGATTCTGAAAATTAAAATCGAGAGTTAAAAACAAATACAAATATACAAAAAGCACCCTGGATCTCACTTGGTACGACTTCAAAGAAACGGTGCAAAACTATTGTGTTCATTGAGACCTGATGGTTTGACAGTTTTCAACCGCCATATCCATCTTGTCTCCATTTGTCCTAGCTTCCTTGTTATATTACCCCCTCTGATTGTTGATGGGATACAGTCAATCCCTCTGACTCTAAGCATTGTGCTATCACACGCATGTTTCTGTCTGAAGTGTCTCGGAATTGTTTTTAATTTGTCTACGTCTTCATCTTTTACTTTTTTTGCGCTCTCGATGCCTAGTACATGCTCACGTATTCTTGTTTTTAATTGGCGTGTCGTCATTCCTACATATATAAGTGGACAGGGGCATGTGGCAAAGTAGATTACTGCTGACGTTTCACAGTTAATGGTTTTAAATATTCTATATTCCTTGTCACCAGATGAATTCGTGAATATGGAAGTTTTTTCCACATTCGGGCAGGCTACACATTTGCCACACGGTTTACAACCCGCCCCTTTGGGAAATTTATCCAAAAACGTTATTTTAGGTGGCCCTTCATAATGACTCCTCACCAATAAGTCTTTTAAATTCCTACTTCTTCTTGTAGAAATCAGAGGAATATCTGGGAGAATACTATTGAGGATAGGATCTGCTTTCAAAATATGCCATGATTTACGCAATATATCTCTGATGTTATCTATGGCAGGATTAAAGTTAGTAATAAAGCGGACTGGTTGTTCAGCACTTTTTTTATTTTGATTATAGAGTAACTTCGTTCTTTGGCTATATTTAGCCTTATGGTAGGCTTTTTTAACACTTTTCTTACTATAGCCTCTCTCCAAAAATCGTGTACTCATAGTTTTAGCCTGTTCCTCAAAGTCTTTCTCATTTGAGCATATACGTCTTAGGCGCAAAAATTGGCCTGTAGGGATAGCACGTATCACATGTCGAGGATGTGAGGAGGAGGCGTGGAGGAGTGTATTAGTAGATGTTGGCTTACGGAAAAGTTTTGATTGGATACACCCTGTAGTGTCTTTATATAGTGTTACATCCAGGAAGTCGATGGCATCACTCGAGTATTGACATGTCAAGAATATGTTTCTGCCGCGTCCACTGGAGTTCAATTGTTCAATGAACTTTTCTAATGATCTCATATCACCCTGCCAGATCCAAAAGATGTCGTCGATGTAGCGCGTCCACATCGGGACGCGCTCCATCGACGCCGACAGATCTGAGTTCAGGAGGTCCCTCTCCCACAGCCCCAGGAATAGATTTGCATACGCTGGGGCAAATGATGCCCCCATTGCGGTCCCCTGGAGCTGTAGGTAGAAGGACCCCCTAAAGGTGAAGAAATTGTGTGTTAAAGCGAACTCCAGAAGACACAGCACAACCTTGATCACATCTTCTGGATGCCGTGACATCGACAAAAAATATTTTGCCGCTGCCAGTCCATCATTATGTTTAATACTCGTGTATAATGACTCAACGTCACCTCCTACCATTATTGCATCAGGTCCCATATGTATGCCATCGACTTTCCTCAACAGGTCTAACGTATCCAATGTGAAAGATGGTAGAGTTTCAACTAATGGTTGTAGTATACTATTAATCCATAAGTTTACTCGCTCCAAATAATTACCGTTGCCGGAAATAATTGGTCGGCCTGGGGGGACGGTTGAATTTTTGTGTATTTTTGGCAGCATGTAGATTGTTGCCACTGTTGGTTCTGACACCCTTAGTGCTCTTGCCAGCTCAAGGGTGAGAACGCCGCCGTCTGTCGCATCTTTCAAGATGATTTCAAGCTCCGCTGTAAATTTTGCCAAAGGATTAAATGTTAATTTTTTATAGCATGTATTGTTGTTTAACTGACGAAATACCTCATTTTCGTACATAGTTTTTGGCCAGACGACGACGTTCCCACCCTTGTCTGCCAGCTTTAATACCACATCCTTGATCTTTTGTAGTTCCCCAAGTCTTTCTCTTTCTACTTTCGTAAGATTATCTCCACTTCTGATATGTCTGATCTCTTCAAATTCTTTTGTTACTATTTTTACAAACATGTCTAGATTTGCGCACATATTAAAAGAAGGAAATTTTTTAGATTTAATTCTAATAGTGTCGGGAATCTTACCTCTAATGGACAAGGTGTTATCTTCCACTAAACCTCCCAGATCTCTCAGAACTTCCTGTTCTTCCTCTAAAGGAAAAAGGGAGTGAAGAGTTCCATCAAAAAAGTGTCTTTTATAGTAGAGGGATCTAGCGAACAGATTCAGATCTTTAATTAATGTAAAAGTGTCTACTCCGCCTACTGGTGCAAAGGTTAGGCCCCTTCCTAGTACTGATAGATCTTCCCTAGTCAATTCATGATCACTCAAGTTAATTACCTTATTATCATGTCTGTCATTGTAGTCATAGGGTGAGCCTGACTTATTCTTTCGTTTTCTTCTATTCGAACCGTTTGGATTTTTCTTATTGCCAATGTTTGCACCAGATCGGGTCCCACTTGATGGACCTGGCGTTTCTGATTGATCACTGAATGACGTAACTGAGGATTGTGATGCTTTACGTCCCTCGTTTTTAGGTATTTTAGGTTTACGCCAAATATAGATTTTGCTTTCGAATCTGTCTTTTAGATCCCGTTGGTACTTTTTTGAATGGACCTCTTTAATTTTCTTTACACATCCCTCCAATTGTTTCTCCAGTACTGAGTCAAATTCCTTCAATTTCTCTGCACTACACATAGCCTTCAGTTCTCCTTGCTTTTTATCTAGTTTTTCTTCGATTTCTAGTAGTGTTGTAGAATTGAGATCAACTAATAAGCCCATTAGTGTCTCAGAACATGTGTCACATGCCTCCTCCCATTTTGTTATAATCTCATCATCCTCCACTGGAAAAGATGGTATTACTTTCACCCTCAGACCTCGTGGTATGAGTTTTTTAAGTAGATATTTTTTCAATAGAATTCTATTCCACCACAGACGTGTCCGTTTGGTCGCTAGGTACGATATATCAGAAAACACCGTTTCCATGTCAGAGGTCTCATCCGTGGCTGTTTGTGTCAACATTGCACCAAATACTTTATCAGCTTCTTCATGCCAGGAATTTTCCTTTGCTCTAAAGTCCATTTTTTTGGAGACAACTACTGTGTGGAACACAGATATACACGTTATTAGAAACAAACTCCAAACAATACTAATACACATTTTTGGGAATTTTTAATTCCCAAACAGTACCTGGACTACAATATTCGGTGGTCGCGATACCTACAATTTAACCATACAAAACTTCAGCGACACAACTCATGAATAGTATTGATTTCATCTTTATTCAAGTGCAGTATAAAGTGCAATGTGCTATACAGACATGGTGACAGGGTATTTGGACTATATACATAATATGGCAGGGGTCACTGATATTGTATACATCAAATATTATGGAACATTATTAAAGACATTATTACTATCCATAAATACATTCTCCTTGAGTGTAAATGATACATCAACACGCTCAAGGATATCAGGTGTAAGTGACATGCTCACTCATATGACAGACCAGACCTTCCCATACTTCGTGTTATACACTATGGGTGATGTTTCCCCCCTCTCATATGGCCAAAGTATACTCTTTACATTAATATAGTGAAGCATCAACTGCATGGGTATAGCTATAAACTATATGTATAGAATTGCAATATATAAAAAAAAAAAAAAAAAAAAAAAAACCCCATGACTGGTTGAGGGAGGACTTCTAAGAGTATACACTGACAGCAGGAACATGGATCATCACAGCAAACAGCTGTGATGATAGTCACATGACATAAGCACCGGACTTGATTGGTTAGTAGATCCTTTTTAACTCACACCAGCTCTCACTAGTCTCACGCCCCCTGACGAAGGAGGACCGACATGCGCATTGGGGCGCAAGGACCAGGGTTATAGGACGCCACACCAGACTCTCCCCTGCCATACTTAAGGTATATCTTACTAATTGATACACACAACATCTTATAGTGAATGTGAAGCTATTAATGGACTGCAGTGGTATAGCTGTGTATACTGAGCAGAACGGTGGTGTAAGCTACAAGTTACACCCTTGTTGATTGCTCTTGAACTATAATGTTCAGTGTCATGAGGCAATGGATTGCATAGGCACAACAGTGCACATTGTGCAGCATGGAGGTATAAGCTACAAACTATATAATTTGATTAATGCTACCAGGTTATAACATTAGGTTGTATGTGGCAATAAATAGATAATTACCATCCAAGCTGGGTACTTGGTACTTTATACATTCAAAGACCTACCCACTGTTTTTTATATATTGCAATTCTATACATATAGTTTATAGCTATACCCATGCAGTTGATGCTTCACTATATTAATGTAAAGAGTATACTTTGGCCATATGAGAGGGGGGAAACATCACCCATAGTGTATAACACGAAGTATGGGAAGGTCTGGTCTGTCATATGAGTGAGCATGTCACTTACACCTGATATCCTTGAGCGTGTTGATGTATCATTTACACTCAAGGAGAATGTATTTATGGATAGTAATAATGTCTTTAATAATGTTCCATAATATTTGATGTATACAATATCAGTGACCCTGCCATATTATGTATATAGTCCAAATACCCTGTCACCATGTCTGTATAGCACATTGCACTTTATACTGCACTTGAATAAAGATGAAATCAATACTATTCATGAGTTGTGTCGCTGAAGTTTTGTATGGTTAAATTGTAGGTATCGCGACCACCGAATATTGTAGTCCAGGTACTGTTTGGGAATTAAAAATTCCCAAAAATGTGTATTAGTATTGTTTGGAGTTTGTTTCTAATAAGGAGTAGGATAGGTAGCAGAATTATATTGAGGAAGTTTTTTTAGGCATAGTTATGATAAAGGAAAGATGATCACATTATTAGTGAAACACCCGTTTAAATAAAATGCACTGGTAGCAGTATATAGGATAAAATAACAAAATGTACAATATTAACCTGTTCAGTGCCTTATCTTTCCATAAAAGCCACTCTGGTGGATCCCTCTAGTGTCATGGGGTGGTATAGCGGATAGGGAATCAGGGAACAGGATGGCATGATGAGCAAATGCATTCAGGGGAGCTAGTCTGACCCTTAGCCTGGGTATCCCTAACTCAACCTGTTCCCAGAGGTACCCAGATGGCAGGAAGGTCTGAGTCATCAACCTAGCCCCTTGCTCCTGATTAGCCCTAGGATAGGAGCCCTTACTTCTACCCACAGACCAGGAAAAGGACAACCACTTCAATGGAAGTGGACAGCAGCTGCTCCAGCAAATACATCTGCAAAGCACGGGTCCTAGATGAGAATGAACTCTATCTGTGACACCCGGAGGAGGGAAGTGGAAATACTTCTAGGCTGAAGGAGTGGAGATCAGAATGTTAAGACACACTTCTCCACCTCACCTCCACCTCAATGCTTTGACACACTCCTCCACCTGCAGAGCTGCACAAAGCATAGACTACAGCATAAACTAAGGGAAAAAAAAACTTTAAACACAGCAGCAGCACTCATGGATTGCAAAGCCGTCAACATATGACATCTAGTCCTTAAAGTGTAACAGCCGTTTACATTTTTTTTTAATCAAAATGTGGAGTAAGTGATTTTAGTTTTAATAAACTATCAAATATACTTCATAAGTGAAATCTGGTGGAAAAATATTCATAAACCTTTCACAAGATGTCCTGACTAGGCTGTGTCTGAAGCTCATTTTTAGTGAGATCTGTCTTCAGCCTGTCACATAGACTGACTACGGCCATATAACCATATAAGGATGGGTAGGCGGGGCCTACACAATGTCCCCAACCAATCACTGTATCACATTACATCATGCAAAGGATGCTCCAGGCTGACAGCATAAACACAGGAGATCTTATCAGATCGGGCTGCTCAGTGTAATCAGTGAAGAGCTGCATGGGTGCCATCACTTGTTAGCAAATAACAGCTCGTGAATGCAGGAGATAAGATCCCCTGGGTTTGTACTGTCAGCCTGGAGTCCTTTGTCTGAGGTAATAACCTGCAGATACACTGATCTGTAACCAGTCACGCTGTGTAGGTCCCATCCCCCCACTCTTATATGTGAGGTTTATAAACACCCTAGTGGGGTCATCTTCTAGAAGGTTTATGAATGGTTTTATTCCAGATTTCTCTTATGAAATACATTAGAAAATTTATAAAAATCACTTTCCCTACATTATTATTAGATAAAAATGTAAACAGTGGTTACACTTTTAAGCAATGAAATCATGTCCAACTTTTATGTGACCACTGCAGTCAACCCCTAACTTCCATGTCACATGCTATGCATGTAAGCAGCCCAGCTGCAGATTTGCTGTAGCAGTCCTGTGAATGGATGTCTTTGCTGAAGAAATAGCAGGGAGCATCTGCACAACTGAAGTGGACCATTGAGAGATTACTTAAGTGAGCATTGTTTACTGTGTGAAGCACAGCAAACAGCCACTATAAGGGAATAAGGCACGGTCATAGCTTTATACTTAATATTGTATCTGTGCTGTGCTCTGTGCTAATACATGTCTATAAAGAGTTAACTGGGTAACATCCCAGTGTGAAATCTGAATGCATCCTATAAACACAAATGGTCATTAATTAACCAATTAAAATGCTAGGAAAAATGAATCCCTTACCTACTGACAATGAAGTCAAGATGTTTTAATAGAAATGTTGATATTTTTAGCTTTAGTTAGATCCACTTTTAAGGGTGCGTGCCCACATAGTGGTTTAACGTCGGTTTAGCAGCGAAAACCGCCGGCGGTTTAGCATAGGTTTTATTTAAATTTATCTAAATCCTAAGCAGCGTTAGGACTTACAAGTAACCCTATGTAATTTAGAAAACGCTGTGCACACATAGTGGGTTTATGTGAGCGGATCTGCCAGAGGTTGAGCGGTTTCCTAGCGTTTTAGCAGCATACAACATGTCAATTCTTCTCAGCGGTTTTTGAGCGTTTCTGAGGCACTACTCTACCCTTCCATGAACAAAATCCTCCATAGAAAACCGCTTTTAAAACCGCCGGAAAAACCGACTGTAAAACGCTGTTCAACAGCTCTTAAAACCGCTGGAAAACCGCTGAGAAACCGCTGGAAAACCGCTGGAGACTTCTGAGCTCAGGAGTCTAGGCTCCTTGAATTTTCCAGCGGTTTACTGACGATTTGAACGTCACTAAACCACTATGTGGGCACATACCCTAAGGGTGTGTGCCCACATAGTGGTTTAGTGACGTTCAAATCGTCAGTAAACCGCTGGAAAATTCAAGGAGCCTAGCTAGACTCCTGAGCTCAGAAGTCACCAGCGGTTTTCCAGCGGTTTCTCAGCGGTTTCCCAGCGGTTTTTTCAGTGTGTGCACAGCGTTTTACAGTCGCTTTTTCCAGCGGTTTTTCCGCCGGTTTTCTATGGAGGATTTTGTCCATGGAAACGCTCAAAAACCGCTGAGAAGAATTGACATGCTGTATGCTGCTAAACCACTGGGAAACCGCCCAACCGCTGGCAGATCTGCTCACATAAACCCACTATGTGTGCACAGCGTTTTCTAAATTACATAAGGTTACTTGTAAGTCCTAAAGCTGCTAATGATTTACATAAATTTAAATAAAACCTATGCTAAACCGCCGGCGGTTTTCGCTGCTAAACCGACACTAAACCACTATGTGGGCACACACCCTTACACATTTCTTTTTATCTTTTTTAAACAGAAACATTGCTGAAACTTACAATGCGGCATTACCTTACATTGAAACAGTATATTTCTACTTGCTCACCCCATATTTTCCCCTTTCCTTTTCTTTCCTTGTTCCTCTATTATTGCTTCATTATTACATCACCCTAATCTTCCTAAATTTATTTAAAGTTTATTTACTGTGTTCCCCTTCATATTTGAAGTGTTCTGGTACCCCATTGTATTGCTTTTGCCAATGCTTCACTTTAGTCTTTATTCTGATTTTTACTGTGCTATTCCCTAACGAGCAAGAGAAAATGTAATTTAAAGATCTGGACAGTCCAGGTAATTGATAAGTCTCTTTCCATAGGAGAGACCTGTCCATCCTCTCTAGCAGCTCTGGGAACAGCCAACCAGGGTTTTTTTCAGTCTAGTCTCCTCTCTAGCTTTAAACTATGTTTTCTCTACAAGTAGAGATGGAGTCCAAATAGTTAACCTTACAACAGAGTGGTTTTATTACACCTGTCAGAGGATAGAGGCTCAAAAGAATGTCTTGGACACACTTGGCACAAGTCACTTGGCTTGGTACATTCGAAAACAAACTTGACCACCCTTTATCCCCTATACAGTGTCTGATCTGTAAAGGGGTCCAGAGAATTGCTTCCATGGAATGGTT
The DNA here is from genome assembly GCA_033576535.1 of Allobates femoralis. Classification (NCBI taxonomy): domain Eukaryota; kingdom Metazoa; phylum Chordata; class Amphibia; order Anura; family Aromobatidae; genus Allobates; species Allobates femoralis. The sequence continues at coordinate 521,229,627 of JARQOC010000004.1, read as the reverse complement.
GCCATCCAAAAACACAAACTATAGAAAAGGAGAGTTGCCAAGCAGGGTTAAAGCCAAACTGTCACATCAGGATTGAATTAAGTAGACAAAAATCAAGCCATCAGAACCTACAAGATATAAATTAGTACACAGAAGGCGAGTCAGAATGCCTAACCCACAAGCGGAAAACTAATAACTGGCAGCTAAAGACTATCTGCTATCTACTTATATAATCCGCAGTTGGGATTTCGGGCGTTGTAGCCGAATCCCAACATGCTTTGCGCGGGACTGCGAGTGATGACGCGCAGCGTCATCACGAGCCGCAGACCCGCACTACTCTAAAAAAAAAAAAATCCTCACCTCTACCCGAGCCCGCGCTGTCTCCCGCCGTCTTCTGCCGTGTTCCGCTAGGCTCCCGGTGGCTGTGCAGGCTCCCGGTGCCTGCAGTGATCTTCTATCTACTGAGAGTGAAGGACCTGTGGTGATGTCAGAGTCACGTGACACCAGCTTACTCCAGGCAAATCGCGGGTCACGTGACTCTGACATCACCACAGGTCCTTCACTCTCAGTAGATAGAAGATCACTGCAGGCACCGGGAGCCTGCACAGCCACCGGGAGCCTAGCGGAACACGGCAGAAGACGGCGGAACACGGCAGAAGACGGCGGGGGCTCGGGGTGAGGTGAGCATAATCTTTTTTTATTTTTTTTAACCCCTGCCTTGCACGAGCGCACCACAGACACCTGTATACTCCACCACCACACACGCCTGTACACTCTGCCACCACCACAGACGCCTGTATACTCCACCACCACACACGCCTGTATACTCTGCCACCACACACGCCTGTACACTCTGCCACCACCACAGACGCCTGTATACTCCACCACCACACACGCCTGTATACTCTGCCACCACACACGCCTGTACACTCTGCCACCACACACGCCTGTACACTCTGCCGCCACCACCACACACACCTGTACACTCTGCCGCCACCACCACACACGCCTGTACACTCTGCCGCCACCACCACACACGCCTGTACACTCTGCCGCCACCACCACACACGCCTGTACACTCTGCCGCCACCACCACACACGCCTGTACACTCTGCCGCCACCACCACACACGCCTGTACACTCTGCCGCCACCACCACACACGCCTGTACACTCTGCCGCCACCACCACACACGCCTGTACACTCTGCCGCCACCACCACACACGCCTGTACACTCTGCCGCCACCACCACACACGCCTGTACACTCTGCCGCCACCACCACACACGCCTGTACACTCTGCCGCCACCACCACACACGCCTGTACACTCTGCCACCACCACACACGCCTGTACACTCTGCCACCACCACACACGCCTGTACACTCTGCCACCACCACAGACGCCTGTATACTCTGCCGCCACCACCACACCTGCCTGTATACTCTGCCGCCACCAGCACAGACGCCTGTATACTCTGCCGCCACCAGCACAGACGCCTGTATACTCTGCCGCCACCAGCACAGACGCCTGTATACTCTGCCACCACCACACATGCCTGTATACTCTGCCGCCACCAGCACAGACGCCTGTACACTCTGCCGCCACCACCACACACGCCGGTATACTCTCCCACCACCACACACGCCTGTACACTCTGCCACCACCACACACACCTGTACACTCTGCCACCACCACACACGCCTGTACACTCTGCCACCACCACACACGCCTGTATACTCTGCCGCCACCAGCACAGACGCCTGTATACTCTGCCGCCACCAGCACAGACGCCTGTATACTCTGCCACCACCACACATGCCTGTATACTCTGCCGCCACCAGCACAGACGCCTGTATACTCTGCCACCACCACACAAGCCTGTATACTCTGCCGCCACCAGCACAGACGCCTGTACACTCTGCCGCCACCACCACACACGCCGGTATACTCTCCCACCACCACACACGCCTGTACACTCTGCCACCACCACACACACCTGTACACTCTGCCACCACCACACACGCCTGTACACTCTGCCACCACCACACACGCCTGTATACTCTGCCGCCACCAGCACAGACGCCTGTATACTCTGCCACCACCACACACGCCTGTATACTCTGCCACCACCACCACAAACACCTGTATACTCTGCCACCACCACCACACACGCCTGTATACTCCACTACCCACAGACCCACCTGTATACTCTTCTACCCACAGAGCCGCCTGTATACTTTACTACCCACAGAGTCACCTGTATAATCTCCTACCCTCAGAGCCGTCTGTATACTCTGCTACCCACAGACCCGCCTGTATACTCTGCTACCCACAGAGCCCCCTGTATACTCTGCTACCCACTGGCCCGCCTGTATACACACAATTCATTTCACCCTGCTCCCAATGCAATTGCATCGGGCCTTTTTACTAGTATTTTATATAGAAGGGAGCCTGCCCAGGACTCCCAAAGAGAACTAATTACCTATCAGCTCACTGCAGAAACACAAGTAAGGGTACAAACACACTGGCGTGAAACTCAGCCGACTGCAATGTGAGTTTTTCTTTCTCAAGCGTTGTTTATCTCGTCCGAGAGATGGACGAGAAAGCAGTCGCAACATGCTGCGACAGTATGCGATTCAAAAATAAGACTCGCCAATGCAAGTCTATGGGTCCGACAAAATCCAGGACCGCAGTCGGACCGCACACGGACAATCCGAGTCAGACATGTTTTTTTCACTGATACATTATCAATATGTAGCTCAGACAACTGTAAAAACTGTTCCTGTAAATGATTATACAGTAATAGCTGCTGAGAAAAAAACGGATTGCACACCAATACCACTCGGATGTGATCTGAAAAAAATGACGGACAGTCGCATTGCAGTTGGATGCAAAACGGATCAAAAATCGGACGACACTCGTCTGACTCTCAGATATGTCAATCGGACCTTTTTTTTTACACTTCAGTGTGTTTCTAGCCTAAAAGCTAGTGTTGTGCTGCCTATCACCCATGAGGGGGAAACAGGTGTATGCTATAGTCAAATCTAATATTGGCATTTAAGGTTTGGAAACGGGGAAGATATTAATTCCGAAAACCCTTTCTTTCCCACCCATGTGATTGTGACAATGGCATTGTCATTGCAGTCATGGTTAAAGTATTTTTGTCTGCAATATTTGTACATCTATGAAGCCAAGATTGTGGCTGAGCATTGTATGATGTCAGTAATTTGTGTCCCAAAAATATGCAATGAAAAAAAGATCAAAAAGTTATAGGGACCTCAATATTGTTAATAGAAAAATAAAAAACTACAGCTTCTAATAAAAACATCAACCTTAATACAACTTTTTCAACCCAAAAATAAAAAAAAGTAATTTTCTGAGAATATGGCAACCGAAAACCAATATTTGTGTTAAGACATATTCTGTTAAAACAATCCCATTATATACTGTAGCTATAGCACTGTTCAAACATTTTAGGCAATTGTGGAAAAAAATGAAGTAATAATTCAAAGTAAGAATGCTTTCAAAATAAAAATAATTTATTTTATCAAGTAACCAAATTCAAAGAAAATGAGCAAAAGAGAAATCAATTCAAGTCAATATGTGATGTGAGACCCCTTACCTTCAAAACAGCATAGATCAGGAGTTCTTCTTGGTATACTGATGCACAGTTTTTTAACAAACTCAAGAGGGAGGTTGTTCCAAACATTTTGGAGAATTAAGCAGTGTCTTCAGGGTTTTTTTTTTGTCTGGGTGAAGGTTTATGCAAGTTCGTAATGCCAGTCAGACTTGATCGTGTTGAGATCAGGGCTCTTTAGGGGTCAAGCCATAACTTCCAGAACTCATTGTTATGCTTTATGCTGAAGTTAGTTCTTCATGACATTAACTCTGTATATTTATGGTTGTTGTCTTGCTGTAGAATAAATTTGGAGTCAGTTATATATTTCCCTCATGTAATTGCATTGTTAATAAATAGCTGCCTATAGTTATCAACATTGAAAACACCAGTAGGCTGCGTTCACTCACGTCATAATTGCTGCTTTTCTAGGGCCGCATTTTTCCCCCAGGAGGCACAGGGGGCAGTGATGTCACATGGGGGAAAGAAGAATCCTGTGCTCCTCCCTCCGTGGGACATGTTGGGGCTGAAGTTTTGCTTTCCCAGTGTATCTACATACACTGTAAATGCAGAATAAATGAGTAAAAACAGTATTAAAAATAAAAAAAATAAATGCTCACCTCTTAGCCGGCTGTCAGTGACCTGAGGGGAAGACATCTGATCACTGCCAGGACTTTAAAGATGTGATTGGCCTGTAGCGATCAGCTAAGGTGTCACATGACCGCATCAGCTGATCGCTACTGGCCAATCACATCTTTAAGGGCCTGGCACCGATTGGACGTCGGACGACAGAGTGCCGGGGGAGAGGTGAGCACTTATTTTTTCATTTTTAATACATGTTTTCTCTTTTATTTTGCTTTCACAGTGTATGTAAATACACTGGGAAAGCAAAACTTCAGCCCCGACATGTCACATGGGGGGAGGAACACTGGATTTTTCCTCCTCCCGTGTGACATCACATCCTGCTTTTCTTCATGCGCCCACATGTATAGGTGCTTGAATTGCACATTGTCTGAATGGCAATGCGTAATTCCAGCACTTATAATGGAGCCTATGGGAGAAAGGGCACGCTATTAAGTGCAAACGATTTACATGTTCATTCTTTTTACGCGAGCATTTTCAGCCCCAAAAGCGCAGCTGACAAAAGCACAGCGTCTGAACGGCAAAAGTGAATTTCCATTCACTTTGCTAGGAAACGTGGATGCGGATGTGCTTTTGGGGGAAAGCGCGCGTAAAAAGATGCGGGAAAAAAGCTGTGTGTGAACGTAACCTTAGTCTTGACTAAATCCTCAAATCTAACAGCTGGAATGTAGCTTCAAACTTAATGTTACCTAAAGACACTACTACTGCTCTTCCACTCTTCGTGAATAATAAACCTTCTGTTATAGATAAATACACTTCTCAAAAAAATAAAGGGAACGCTTAAATAACACAATGTTATTTCAAGTCAATCCTACTGCTGTGAAATCAACCTGTCCAGTTATAAAGGAACACCGATTTGGAATCAATTTCTTCTGCTGCTGTGCAAATGGAACAAACATCAGGTAGAAATCAAGGACAATTAGGATGCTAACCCCTATAAAGGAGTTCTTCTGCAGGTTGTGATCACAGATCATTTTTCTTTTCTCATCCTTTTTAGCTGTTGTTTTGGTCTTTTTTGCATTTTTTCATTGCTCTCACCCCTGGAGGTAGCATAAGGTGATGTCTACAAGCCACAGAAGTTGCTCTGGTAGTGCAGCTCATCCAGGATGGCACATCAATGCGAGATAATGTGTGACAAGGGTAGTGGTGTCTGTCAGCACAGTGTCCATTGCTTTGAGCAGATATCAAGAGACAGGCCACTAAACCAGAAGACGTGGAGGGAGTCATAAAAGTCCACAACCCAGCAGCAGGACCACTACCTCCTCATTTTTGCAAGGAGGAATAGGAGCAGTAGTAGTAGAGCTCTGTAAAATGACCTTCAGCAGGCCACAACATAAATATGGAACCAGAAGCATCATCGGTATATGAAAACAGCACCCGAACAATCAGTAGTACATGATGCATCACAAGAACCATAAAGAGTACAAGAATACTGCACTAGAAACACATCAGTACATTAATACAGCAACGGAACCACCGTTACTACATGACTGCAGCACAAGAATCATTGTGCCGTCCTAGAGTATATGGGTACTTGGATATCTGGGCCCTTGCAGAGGTTGAGATGTCACTGGTGGCCTACTCAGATCTGTGCTCTGGGGGCTATGCTTTTAAAAAAGGGTAGTATAAATGGGAATTGAAATAAAGTTTGCAGTTCACAGTGAAAAAACTGTCTTTTTCGTGAGGTTGCCAGCCGGGTAGTCACAGCGGGCTGCAAGATCTCTCGGAGACTCCCGTGATAAGCCTTCTCTTGACTATCCCAGATCCTGTTGCTGATTCCTGTCCTTGCACTACCCCCTTACTACCAGGCCCGTTGAGGTGCTGTTTAGTTCCCGTGCTTGCCAGCTCTTAAGAAGAGGGCTCGACCTTTAGTGGGCGATCCTGATGTGGTGGTGCTGTGTGGGCAGCGAGTCGGGGCCGGTAGACTGACCCGCAATAGCCGGTATTGGTGTCTCAGGGGCTAGATTCCCTGCACTGTGTCCTCTGAGCCGGCTCCCCGTGGTGGACCAGGGTTTCCCCCGGAATATGGGGTCTTTGGTATGGGGGTTCCCTCTCTCTCTCTTCCTGGGCAGCCTTTTCTTCTTTCAGGCCCCTCTCTCAGAGACCCCTTTCCTCTCTCGTGGCTCCCTTTCCTTCTTCTCCTCGGTGCAAACTAGAATTCCACGTTTTTCTACCTCCCTCCTCCCCTAACTCTCCCCACAGGGACTGGGCTCCAACTATTTGCCTAGGCTTGAGTGTGGGAGTCCCGCGGTGGGATGCATCCTACGAACCTTGCATTCCCACTGTGACAGGGATAACCGCACTCTCTGCTATGGGTGCAGTACCCCGGCTGTGACGCCTTACCAGTGGGATGCCACATCATCATCAGTCCAGAAATGCAGCACAAGAACCATCAACAGTACATGAGTACATAAAAAAATACAGGCATGCAATACCAAGTTTAGTACAGAAATCAACTGTAATGTCAGTTCAGCCTCCAAAATATATATTGGCATCACATAAGCCTACAAATACTAGCATGTACTGAACAACAGTAACAAGATACTAGCAATTTGTTAACAGTTATCATCTGAAACCACAACAGATGCCACAGAACTAATTAAACATAAATAGTATTACAAGTAAACATTCATATTCAGGAACTTTGGAAGGGACATCTTCCCTGATTAGATTTGTTCTTATCTATTTTGTTTCTATTTGATCCTGTGCTCCCTATAAGAAAGTATATACCGTATATACTCGCGTATAAGCCGAGTTTTTCAGCCCAAAAATTGGGCTGAAAAGTACCCCCCTCGGCTTATACGTGAGTCAATACGGCAGCCCCGGCAGTCCCAGCAGCCCCAGCAGCCCCAGTAATCCAGGGCCCCCCCAGCCTTGCTCCGGTAACCTGTAAAGTAAAATATACTTATCACTGTCCCGCTGCCGTCCGCACCCGCATCAGCCGACATCCCGATCCTCCATCTTCATGCGTCTTCTTCCAGGTTCCTCTGTTCGTCGCAGGCGTCATTGCCGGCGCCGAACACAGGAAGTCGGAAGAAGACGCATGAAGATGGAGGATCGGGATGTCGGCAGATGCGGGCGCGGACGGCAGCGGGATAGTGATAAGTATATTTTACTTTACAGGTTACCGGAGCAAGGCTTGGGGGAGCCCTGGATTACTGGGGCTGCTGTATACTACCGCTGGGGCTGCTGTATACTACCACTGGGGCTGCTGGGGCTGCTGTATACTACCACTGAGGCTGCTGGGGCTGCTATATACTACCACTGGGGCTGCTGGGGCTGCTGTATACTACCACTGGGGCTGCTGGGGCTGCTATATACTACCACTGGGGCTGCTGGGGCTGCTATATACTACCACTGGGGCTGCTGGGGCTGCTATATACTACCACTGGGGCTGCTGGGGATGCTATATACTATCACTGGGGCTGCTGGGGCTGCTATATACTACCACTGGGGCTGCTGGGGATGCTATATACTACCACTGGGGCTGCTGGGGCTGCTATATACTACCACTGGGGCTGCTGGGGATGCTATATACTACCACTGGGGCTGCTGGGGCTGCTGTATACTACCACTGGGGCTGCTGTATACTACCACTGGGGAGGCCTGTATACCCCTGGAGGGGCCTGTATACCACACTGCTGGGGGCTGTATACCTGTGCTGGGGTCCACCCTCGGCTTATACACGAGTCAATAGGTTTTTCCAGATTTTTGGGGCAAAAGTAGGGGGGTCGGCTTATACTCGGGTCGGCTTATACACGAGTATATACGGTAGTCCCCACAGCTCTCTTTATAAAGTATGATGCCCGAATAGACTTCTAGATACAGTACATTGTTCCCCACAACTTACTATACACTGAATAAAGTTAGCCCTATAAATACAGTAAGATGTCCCCCAAGACTCGCCATACGCAGTATAGCAGTATAATATCCCCCATAGCCCCATACACACAGTATGATGTCATAAACAGCTTTTTATACACAGTATAATGCCCACATAACCCCATTTTCACAGTGTGAAGGCCTCACAGTATGCCCAATATGATGAATCGACTGCCTGCTGCACAAGAAATAATTCATCCTATACTATGTCCTTTTCAGTCACTCTTTACTATGGTTTCTATTGCAAAAGTTCTGCAGCATGCTGAAGTTTGAGCAAATGGCTCTCTGTTCCACAACTGGTGTTAAAAATTCTTAGATTCATCCCTGAGATATATTCTGACATCTGATATAGATGATGATGCTCATCTTGTCTTATAGCTGAAGTGGCCCTAATTCTACTATTGGCAAACATCTGTTCAAAAGTTGTCTTCATGGTAGAACTGCTGCCAAGCTCTTACATCTTTGACAAAGAAACAAGGCCATGCAATTCAACTGTGCACAAAAACAAGATCAATCGTGGGGAAATAGGAAAGGAGTATGCAGACATCCCATACTAGTTCAGATGGATCCTGGGAGAAACTGGAATAGTTGCTGTGTGGTACCCCTGCATCTTGGTCGCCACAGTGGTACTGCACTCACTCCACAGTGGTGTGTGGTGCCATTGCTCTCAGGTATGATGGGGACACGAAGCTGAGACACCCAAACACACACCCAACACCCATCCTAACCGACCGAGCCAAGAAATTGGAGACCACTGAACTGCAGGTGGAGTGGCCAACACCGTGTACTCTCACAGGCACAGTGACCACAGAGGTTCAAGAGGAAGTGCCAGACATCGCTCAGCAGGGCCCACAGTTGCCTGTCTTGGAACTTGTAGCACAAAGACGCAACAGAAGGGAGAGAAAACAACAGCGCAGTGACGAAAGAGCAGCACAGAAAGGCTTATGAATGGTGTCCCAGTGGAGTGGACCTGCACTATCTGAGGGCTGGCCAAGCTGAAATCTGGAAGAACACAGTACCCAGCTGGGTTGTCTTTGTACCAACGACGAGTAAAGAGACTGGTGAGAACTGCAACCCCTGTGTCTGTCCACTCCTCCTGCACCTCCCTGCACCAACAACTACCATCATCATTCATATTAACTTTCATACTGAACCCTGGGGACCCGCTCCGTCTGTGGGGAGTGTTACACCTACCTGCAACAACACCTATTCCCTGACGTAATTACATGCAGCGCTGTTCATTCTGATCAGATACCACGGATGGCATCACAAATAACTATTATGTAGATGTTGATGATTATGGCTTACAGCCAATGAAAACCCAAAGGTTCTCATCTCATTAAATTAAAGTAGGGAGGATGAAGGGTTAAAAACCATGCTGCCATTTCCCACAAGACATCAAAGGGTGAATATAAAAATCGATTTATTAGTCAACGCATGTCAGGGCTCCCTGAAACGCCCTGAAACATGGCAATATGATATTGATTTGTCCTGAGGAAGAGGGTAGGGAGCCCTGAAATGCCATGACTAATAAATCAATATTATAGTCATCCTTTGATTTCTCGTGGAATAAGACAGCGAGGTTTTTAACCCGTCATCCTCCCTCCTCTATTTGCACCACGCTGGGGACTGCATCAGACGTTACATGCTTTTATAGTGGCTGTGACTCTCACAACCACACAAGGTGAAGCCTCTGATATCTATTTAGGTAATATTTTATCTCTCGGACCCTTCATCCTCTCTACTTTAATTTTCTGAGATCATGACCTTTGTGTCACTTAAAAAGAGAGGACTCTGTTTGTAATGACTCTATATAATATAGGCATTTCACGTTATGTATTTAATTACTGAAATAAATTAACTTTTTGATGGTATTCTAATTCATTGAGATGCACCTGTATCATCAGAGGGAAGAAGAAATGATATGTTCCCAGTCAGAGCCCTGATCTCAACATCATTGATTGTGCCTGGGATTTGCATAAGCTTATATCCACGCAAGATGTGTGCTTAGTTCTCCATAGATGTTTGGAATAATTCTACTAAACTCCTTCAGAACTCCTTCTAATACGGTGCGCAAGTATAAGAATTTAGTGTTACTTTGAAAGCAGATGGTGGTCACATCTATTATTAAATTGATTTAGGGTCGCATCACACTGGGCATAATCCGGTCCGGTTCTGTCCGGGATGACCCAGACAGCCGCGGACCGGATCAGCACACAGGACTGGGGGGCTATTATGCCCTTCGATCTTGTGTGCAGCGCGCGCAGCTGCAGCCGCTGACAGGTCAGGACCGCGGTGCCTGCGGTCCTGACTTATCAGCAGCGGGAACTGCGTGCGCTGCACACAGGACTGGAGGGCATACTAGCCCCCCGGTCCTGTGTGCTGATCCGGTCCGCAGCTATCTGGGTCCTCCCGGACAGAACCGGACCGGATCATGCCGCAGTGTGAAGCGGCCCTTAGACTTATGCTTTGTTCATTTACTTTGTATTTTACTAATTGATAACAATGAACTATCCATACTTCTATTTTTAAAAGTCTTAATGTCTACATTTTTTGCACACCTACCTAAAACGTTTTCATGTGTTGCATTTTTTTAATATAAATATTCATTTATAGCAATTTTTTCCATTTTAGCTGCATGCAGTGCTATAATTCTGTTTCTTGTATGCTCTAATCTATTTCTCAGCGTCTTTTCAAACCACATACTAAAAAATAAAATACTGCATTCACCAAATAACTGGAGAGAATATAACACTCTGTAGTTACATCCATTAATACAGAAAATTGTGTTGTTTAATCCAACAGTTTTATCGCCATGACAGAGTGTGGAGCACATTAGGGTCCTTCAGATTCCAAGAGCGACTGATCCAAAAAAAAGTCTTTATATTTTCTTCACAAACTTGTTAATATGTTTTTCAGAAAATACACAGAAGCACCACAGATAAACAGTAATTCCCTATAATTTTGATACATCTAAAGCTATGGGAATTAGGAACCTTTATTTTCTTTTCATGGCTGCTTTGACAGATAAACTATGCTCTATGCAGTTATACCAATGAAATTTATCTTTCTAAGGCAATGATGGCTCAGAAGTCGTAAAAAGTTCAACAAACCATACTTTTGGACCAATGCTCATCTAATTCTTATAGTACATAGTCTTGAAAGGGTGGTCAAATGATGCAAACCCATTTAACTTTTAAAGGCATCATGGCAACTAACTCATCTTGCCTTTGATTTCAGAAATTACCAGGCATGATATGTTATCACTTATAGTGCAGAGCTCTAGAGCCACAGCGTGGGGGCGCCGGCACAGCAGAGGTACAAGGACAGATCCTGCACCACTAATCCTTAATCTGAGAAACAGCACAGGTGAACGTGGAATTCAGCATAGATCCCACCAGGAAACACGCAATACAGGGGACCAACATTGAGGTTAACCAACCACCATTCAGGACTGTGAGATGGGGCCATTCACCACAATTCACCCTGGTGATACCCTCAGCCGTACTAATGAGAGAAGGAACCTCTATCTTGCATTGTTCCTGTGGGATAGCTGTTTGTGTAGTTAATCTCCACTCATAAGGAACACATAGGACTTGGAAATGAACAGTCACCTGTAATGCATTACATAAGCTAAAGTTTTCAGTTTCTGCATTTTCCTCACCCAAATTTATATTAGCTTTACTCATTGTTTAGCCATTATGCTATACCTAGTATACCTATACCTTATAATGTGTAGTGTGCCACAGATAATTCTTACATAGACCACTAAATGAGGCTTTTCATCAAAGTTCAGATTTTCTTCCATGTAATCCTCTATGCATTTCTTATGCTGAGCTGTACTTCTCTGAAGCATACCTTTTCCTTTCCTAATGACAATGGTCATATTCCCACATGGCTGCCATGAGCTCTTTTTCCATTGCTCTCCTGCTCCGACTCACTATTTCACACTGTACTCAGGGATTTTTCCCTCCCCCTGTCACTCTTACAGCTGCAGTCCTATCCTTATCCTGCATGCTAAGCAGAGCTAACTTAAACCCCTGCAAAGGGAGGAAGTGATTAACCCTTTCAGTGCTGTCTGCCAGCTAGTCTTTCAATATACAATATACACAGAAATCACAGTATTTGCATGAAACACTATTCTTTTACTATCTCATGGGGATGGCCATTTTGTGGGATACCAGACTATGTCTTGACTTCTTTGAAAACTCTAGTTTGTACTGGCATTACTGAGATTTGCCAGCTGTATCGTGCCATTAGGTCTTATATAAGACCTTGGCCCATGATGCTTTTCACACTGTAGTTCAGTAAGAGTCGATCTAGGAGGGAGAGCTTAAATTAGAGCTGGCATGTTGGCAGGGTTTATTGCCAAACAGTACTTCTATAGATATACTTCTGCAACCTAAAAACAGTAGTCTTTTTTAGGGTTAAATACTGTCCTTTATTCTAGTAAAATCACTGTTACTTGCATTCAGTGTAGGGATAGCTGGTGGAGGTGGGCCAGTTTTGAATTTAGAGGCATATAGGCATGGTTTATTGCCTTACACTACTTCTATAGGTATACTTCTGCTGCAACCTAAAAACAAAAGTCCTATTCAGGGGTAATTACTGTAATATACGCTACTAAAACTGCTGTTACCTGCATTCAGTGTATGAATGCCTGGTGGATGAGGAATAGTATTGGTTATAGGCGTATAGGCACGATGATTTGCCTTTCAGTCCTTCTACGGTATAAGTATACTGCTGCAACCTAAAAAAATCCTTTTCAGGTCTAAATACAGTTTTTTATTTGAGTTAAACTGCTGTTTCTTAGATTCAGTGTAGAGATTACAGGTCAAGGAGAAATAGTTTTGGATTAAAGGCCTATAGCCAGGGTTTATTGCCTTACTCCACTTTTATGGACTGACAACAAAGCATACAAAACAGAAAATAAAATAGATTTTACAAGTAAAAAAAGGTTAGGAAACATTCTTTCCTATAAAATTGCTTGTACTATAGAGCAAAAAAAAAAAACTCGCCTCCTCCACCCCTTAATAGCCGGGCCATCTGTCACCACATGTCTCTGCCGCCTTTGACTACAGTGGATGCCATAGCAGAAGGCAAAATAAAACCACCTTTAGTCACAGGTAAATGTAATTTTAGCCATTTGCTACCTTATCTGGGCATGTGTGTGCTGTTGTCAGACACAACCTATTTAATTTATAAAGGGATTCTGACACTCACAAATCTTATGCAGACAATGCAAGAACTGGCATCAATTATAAGGAACTAGCTGTGAGTCCGATGCAAATGCATCGGGATTCTAGAACGTGGCAATATTATTTCATTAATAGCATTATTATTACCATTAATAATAGCATAATTATTAGCATTACCAGCATTATTATTAGCATTAATAGCATTATTAATAGCAATAATAGTACTAATAATAGTATTGTTATTAGTATGAATAGCATTATTACCATAAATAGCATTAATAATAGCGTTAATAGCATTATTATGAGGAGTAATAGCATTATTAGCATTAATAAAATTATTAATAGCATTAATAGAATTAAAAATAGCATTAATAGCATTATTAATAGGATTAATAGCATGATTATTAGCCTTAATAGCATTAATAGCATTAATATTAGCATGAATAGCATTAATAGCATTATTAATAACATTAATAGCATTAATAATAGCATTAATAGCATAAATAATAGAAATAATAGCATAAATAATCGCATTAATAGCATTACTATTAGCATAAAGAGCATTAATAGCAATATTATTAGCATGAATCGCATTTTGAATAGCAAAAATAGCATGATTTATAGCCTTAATAGCATTATTAATCGCGTTAATATGATTATTATTAGCATTATTAGTATTAATATTACCATTAATAGCATAATTATTAGCATTAATAGGATTATTATTAGCAGTAATAGCATTATTATTAGCATTAATAGCATTATTAATAGCATTAATAGCATTAATAATACAATTAATAGCATTAATATTAGCATTAATAGCATTAATAGTATTATTAATAGCCTGAATAGCATTTAATTAATAGCATTAATAGCATTAAATAGCATTATTAATAGCATTGTTTAATAGCATTATATAGCATAAATAATAGAATTAATTAGCAGGGAAATAATCGCATTAATAGCATTACTATTAGCATAAAGAGCAAATTTAATAGCATATTATTAGCATGAATAGCATTGAATAGCATAATGTCATGATTATTAGCCTTAATAGCATTATTAATTGCGTTAATATATATATTATATTAGCATTATTAGCATTAATATTGGCATTAATAGCATTATTATAGCAGTAATAGCATTATTATTAGCATTAATAGCATTAATATAGCATTAATAGCATTAATAATACAATTAATAGCATTAATATTAGCATTAATAACATTAATAGCATTATTAATAGCATTAATAGCATTAATAATACATTAATAGCATTATAATACAATTAATAGCATTAATATTAGCATTAATAGTAATATTAATAGCAGTAATAGCATTATTAATAGCATTAATAGCATAAATAATACAATTAAAAGCATTAATAGCATTAATAATAGCATTAATAGCATTAATAATAGCATTAATAGCATTAATAGGATTATTAATAGCATTAATAGCATTATTAATAGCATTAATAGCATGAATAATACAATTAATAGCATTAATAGCATTATTAATAGCATTATTAATAGAATTAATAGCATTAATAGTATTATTAATAGCATTAATAGCATTATTAATAGCATGAATAGCATTAATAGTATTATTAATAGCATTAATAGCATAGCATTAATAGCAATATTATTAGCATTAATAGCATTTTGAATAGCATAAATAGCATGATTATTAGCCTCAATAGCATTATTAATAGTGTTAATATTATTATTATTATTAGCATTATTAGCATTAATATTAGCATTAATAGCATAATTATTAGCATTAATAGCATTAATATTAGCATTAATAGTATTAATATTAGCATTAATAGCATTAATAGTATTATTAATAGCATTAATAGCATTATTAATAGCATTATTAATAGCATTAATAGAATTAATAATACAATTAATAGCATTAATAGCATTATTAATAGAATTAATAGCATTATTAATAGCATTAATAGTATTAATATTATTATTAATAGCATTAATAGCATTATTAATAGAAATATTAATAGCATTAATAGCATTAATATTATTATTAATAGCATTAATAGCATTATTAATAGTATTAATAGTATTAATATTATTATTAATAGCATTAATAGCATTATTAATAGAATTAATAGCATTATTATTACCAATAATAGCATAAGTATTAGCATTAATAGCATAATTATTAGCATAAATATCATTAATAATAGCATTAATAGCAATATTATTCGCATAAATAGCATTATTATTAGCATTAATAGCATAATTATTAGCATTAATAGCATAATTATTAGCATTAATAGCATTATTAATCGCGTTAATATGATTATTATTAGCATTATTAGCATTAATATTAGCATTAATAGCATAATTATTAGCATTAATAGAATTATTATTAGCATTAATAGCATTATTAATAGCATTAATAGCATTAATAATACAATTAATAGCATTAATATGACCATTAATAGTATTATTAATAGCCTGAATAGCATTATTAATAGCATTAATAGCATTATTAATAGCATTATTAATAGCATTAATAGCATAAATAATAGAATTAATAGCAGAAATAATCGCATTAATAGCATTACTATTAGCATAAAGAGCATTAATAGCAATATTATTAGCATTAATAGCATTATTATTAGCAGTAATAGCATAATTATTAGCATTAATAGCATTATTATTAGCAGTAATATCATTATTATTAGCATTTATTTATTTTTTTTATTATTATTTTTTATTTAATTATTTATTATTTTTTATTTATTTTTTTATTAATTTTTAATTGCTTTTTTATAATTTTTTTTATTATTAAATTTATTTATTATTTTAAGTTAGACACAGTTCTCGTTCAGGTCCGCTCAAAGGGCTGATATTATTAGCATATATTTAATTTTTTTATTATTATTTTTATTGAATTATTTATTATTTTTTATTTATTTTTTTATTATTTTTTAATTATTTTTTAATTATTTTTTTTATTATTAAATTTATTATTTAGGCTGAGACCCAGTTCTCTTTCAGGTCCGCTGAAAGGGCTGATATTATTAGCATATATTTAATTTTTTTATTTATTATTTTTATTGAAATATTTATTATTTTTTATTTATTTTTTTATTATTTTTTAATTATTTTTTTTATTATTAAATTTATTATTTAGGCTGAGACCCAGTTCTCTTTCAGGTCCGCTGAAAGGGTGATATAATTAGCATATATTTAATTTTTTTATTATTATTTTTATTGAATTATTTATTATTTTTTATTTATTTTTTTATTATTTTTTAATTATTTTTTTTATTATTAAATTTATTATTTAGGCTGAGACCCAGTTCTCTTTCAGGTCCGCTGAAAGGGCTGATATTATTAGCATATATTTAATTTTTTTATTATTATTTTTATTGAATTATTTATTATTTTTTATTTATTTTTTTATTATTTTTTAATTATTTTTTTTATTATTAAATTTATTATTTAGGCTGAGACCCAGTTCTCTTTCAGGTCCGCTGAAAGGGTGATATAATTAGCATATATTAAATTTTTTTATTATTATTTTTATTGAATTATTTATTATTTTTTATTTATTTTTTTATTATTTTTTAATTATTTTTTTTATTATTAAATTTATTATTTAGGCTGAGACCCAGTTCTCTTTCAGGTCCGCTGAAAGGGCTGATATTATTAGCATATATTTAATTTTTTTATTATTATTTTTATTGAATTATTTATTATTTTGTATTAATTTTTATATTATTTTTTAATTATTTTTTAATTATTTTTTTTATTATTAAATTTATTATTTAGGCTGAGAGCCAGTTCTCTTTGAGGTCCGCTGAAAGGGTGATATAATTAGCGTATATTTAATTTTTTTATTATTATTTTTATTGAATTATTTATTATTTTTTATTTATTTTTTTATTATTTTTTAATTATTTTTTAATTATTTTTTTTATTATTAAATTTATTATTTAGGCTGAGACCCAGTTCTCTTTCAGGTCCGCTGAAAGGGCTGATATTAATAGCATATATTTAATTTTTTTATTATTATTTTTATTGAATTATTTTTTATTTTTTATTTATTTTTTTATTATTTTTTAATTATTTCTTAATTATTTTTTTTATTATTAAATTTATTTGTTGCCATTGAAATACATTAGCGGTGTGTCGGCGATTTTATGGCCGCCGACCTGGTTCTATTTGTCGGCCCTAAAATCGCGGACACACCGCTAATGCATGTCTATGGGCAGTGAGCTCGAGAGAGCGACCAATCAGAAATCGGGCTGACTGCCCATAGAGATGCATTAGCGGTGTGTCCGCGATTTTAGGGCCGACAAATAGAACCAGGTGGCCGGCCATAAAATCGCCGAGACACCGCTAATGTATATGAATGGGAAATGAGGGCCTCTTCTGATTGGCTGAGGGCAGTAGACAGCGACCAATCAGAAGAGCCCCTCACATCTCATTGACATAGAATGGTGGATTTGTCGTCCATTCTATGTTAATGATAAGTGAAGAGGACGTCGGAGCTGGAAGTTGGCGGAAAGAAGACAGAAGATCCCCGGGGCCGGACGAAGAGGTGGAGATGGCGGAAAGAAGAGAGAAGACCCCCGGGGCCGGAGGAAGAGGACGCCTGGCCGGACGGAGGACTTGTGGATCGGACGGACGATCAGATGACTAAGAAGGCATGTAAGTGATCGACGGGGAGGTTAGGTTAGGGGACGGCGGGGGCTTCGGGTGTAGGGTTTTAGGTGTTAGCGACAGCGGCGGGGGAAAGCGACGGGAGCTTAGGAGGCGGCGGGGCTTAGGGGATAGGGGGTTAGGTGCGGCGGACTTAGACTTAGGGGGTAGGGGCTTAGGTGCGGCGGGGCTTAGGGTGTAGGGGGTTAGGTGCAGCGGGGCTTAGGGGGTAGGGGCTTAGGTGCGGCGGGGCTTAGAGGGTGCGGCGGGGCTTAGGGGGTAGGGGCTTAGGTGCGGCGGGGCTTAGAGGGTAGGGGTTAGGTTCGGCGGGTCTTAGAGGGTAGGGGTTAGGTTCGGCGGGTCTTAGGGGGTAGGGGCTTAGGTGCGGCGGGCTTAGGGGGTAGGGGCTTAGGTGCCGCAGGGCTTAGGGGGTAGGGGCGGCGCACTGAGGGGGTGGCTAAGAGCATGACTTAGGGGGTAGGGGCTTAGCTTAGGTGCGGGTTGTGGGATAGGCAGTGGCTTAGGTGCGGCAGGGGGTAGGGGCTTAGGTGCAGGCAGTGGCTTAGGTGCGGCAGGGGGTAGGGGCTTAGGTGCGGGTTAGGGGGTATGCGGCGGGGCTTAGGGGGTAGGGGCTTAGGTAGGTGCGGCAGGGGGTAGGGGCTTAGGTGTAGGCAGTGGCTTAGGTGCGGCAGGGGGTAGGGGCTTAGGTGCGGGGCTTAGGGGGTAGTGGCTTAGCTTAGGTGCGGGTTCGGGGATAGGCAGTGGCTTAGGTGCGGCAGGGGGTAGGGGCTTAGGTGCAGGCAGTGGCTTAGGTGCAGCAGGGGGTAGGGGCTTAGGTGCAGGCAGTGGCTTAGGTGCGGCAGGGGGTAGGCGCTTAGGTGCGGCGGGGCTTAGGGGGTAGGGGCTTAGGTGCGGCGGGGCTTAGGGGGTAGGGGGGTAGGGGCGGCGCACTGAGGGGGTGGCTAAGAGCATGGGGCTGTAGTGTACAGCGCTATGGTATATTACAGTCCCATGGCCATACGCCTGTCAGGCATAAAGCGTATGGGCATGGGACTGTAGTATAGCATAGCGGTGTATGTTAGCGACTCGCCACAGCGCCATGCTCTTAGCCACCCCCTGTGGCTTTGTTAGCGACTCGCAATGCCCGCTTCGCGGGCATTGCTTCGCAAATCTGCAACGACTCGCAATGCCCGCTTTGCGGGCATTGCTTCGTGAGTCGCCGTGGCTGCGTAGCGGCCACGGACAGAGTCCAGGAGAGGCACCCTGGACTCGCTAACAAAGCCACCGGAAGTAGCGCCGCTCCGACGGAAGTCAGTTACGGCAATTATATAATAGATACGGGCACCAATACACCCTGTATAAGATATAAAGAAGGGTCTCATACACATTCTGTTTAAATTGTTAGTGGGACTCCTAGACTTATAAAGCTTATGCACTAAGTTAAGAACAAGGGCTGCCAAAATTTAGGAAGAGGTGCAATACAACTTGCTAGACATGTAGAGGAGGGTGACAGGAAACATCTTTTTCCCATTCTTAAGAAGTGGGATTCCTAGACTTGTAAAGCCTATGTACTAAGTGCAAAGCTGAAAAACATTATGCTTTGGAGAATTGTAAAGGTAGGCCTAATAGATATCCTGAAAAAATTATGAATGAGGGTATCATACACACTCTGTAAAAATTAAGAGCTAGCATTGCATGATGACTCTCTAAACATTTTGAGCGACAACTGCCTGTTTACCCTCTTAATACTTGGTACAAAACTTTTGATCCAGAGCCTCTTGTTTACCCTCTTAAAATTTTGAGCAACGGTCACCTTTTCACCCTCTTAAAATTTTGGGATTGGCTTTCTGATGACTAGAGATAAGCAAATCTTTTGAAGTTCAGATTTGGTTTGGTTCGCCAAATGGGCATATGTTCACCAACTTGTTTGCCGAACAGTTTGTCAAATTTCTCAAACCCTTTAAAATCACTGGAAGGCAAAATTAAGGGCATGGAAAAACCTTCAAAAGGGCCCAAAAGCTGCCAAAGTAGTTAAAATTAGAGCAGAAAGTAGGTAAAATGTCATCTATTCCCCAGAGTTAACATTCTTATCATGGGGCATTATAGATGTATGGGACAAGGCTTGGCCCAGCATTTCAAGCTTCAGATGTAGTCAAAGTGCTAAATTCACAAAACATACAACAAAGACACCCCAAGAAGAGTCTCGCTAGGGTCATAGAGAGGAATCTGTGTTTTTGTGGCTTCTGGAAAACAGACACTTTTTTTAGGTGCCAATAGTGTCTCCTGAGCTCCTGTCCGTTTTTTAAACTTAGTTTTTTTTCCCCCTAAAACGCATATGCGTTAACGGATGGTACCTATATGTACCAAGCGTTAACGCATACATTTCCCATAGGGCCCCATGTTAAAAAAACGCATGCGTTTTTTTACAGCATCCAAAAATGTTGCTAGCAACGTTTTTTTGAGCCCAGGAAAACTGGAAGGACGTTTTTTAATAACGCAGGGGCACCTAAGTGCACCACGCATTAACGGATCCGGTTTTGAGATTTTTGAGAAAAAAAGAGATTTTGTTGTGTAAAAGCAGTTCAGAAGCAAAAACGACTGCGCAGTGTGACCCTGGCCTCTCTCCATTTAAAAAAATTAGGCTCAGGTACCACCAAAGTGACCTCAATTGACCTAGAATAAAAATTGGAGAATGGTGCAGCCTGCATAAATGGTACATGTAATGGTCTGGCCTAGCATTTAAAGGTTAAATATTCATTAGTAACAGGACAATGAGAGTCACGTGTAGGCATGCTACTGACATAGCCCTGCTAAATTCAGGAAACCGACAGGAAAGCCTGAAAACTATCTCCACATTTTAAAAAAATTAGGGCCAGATACCACTTAAGTGGCATTATTTGATCCAGAATAAAAAATTGGACAATAGAGAGTTCAATGCAGCACACTGAAAAGTAGATTGCCTAGTCTGTGCAGTCTACTAATGGGGTGGAAAAGTCCTTTGAGATTCATGACTTTTTCATCTTGATAAACGTTAGGTGGTCTACACTTTGAAGAGACAGTCGGATGCATTTATCCAACGTGTTCTGAAACCTCCAAGCCATGCCTGGCGAGCTAAGGCCACTAACCAAATTTTGAAGCTCAGAATCCAACCCCCCCCCCCCCCACAAGGCATGGATATTTAGCCCTAGATACTCATGCATCATCCTCTTCAGTCATTAAAAACTTAGTCAAAGGACTCCATGAAATTGCTTCTGATAGCTACATTACTGCTACTAATGTTGAATTGCTGGAAAGCCAGGTTGAGGACGTGAGCCATACAAGGCACATGTGTAAGTTTTCTTTGTCGTAGGGCCACCTACGGCAATGCTATTGCACATGGTCTTCCCTGGCTCCAGGTTTAGTGGAGATAGCTATTGATGAAATTCAACCTGTATAGCTGTCCACAACTCTGTGTGACTCACATCTCTAAGGCATTTTAATTTAAACACTGCCAGATGGCAGAGACCCTTAGCAGCGCAGTATATAAGTGTGGTGGATTTTGTCTGAAGTACTGCAACATTAAGGGAGTGATTGAGAGTGCAGCTGGAAGCCCTAAAGGAAGTGGATGAGGCCGAAGCAGTGGATGAAGAGGTAGAGGTCTGTCCCAAAAGTCTTGGGGATTTGAAAAATTTGGGCGTAGCCCCTGAAGCCACCAGAGTCAGCCAGTGGCCAGTGATGGAAACGTGATGCCCCTGGCCATGTTTGCTCCTCCACGTGTCAGTGGTGATACGCACCCTGTCATACATAGTTTCTCAAGGAACAGGTGATATTGTCTGTGACATGCTGGTGTACTGGAGGCACAGCTTGCTTGAAGTTATGATAACTAGGCAATCAATATTGGGGGGGGGCATGATGTCCATCAGCTTTCAGAAACCATCTGTATCCACCAGGCAGAAAGGCAGCATTTCTGTGGCAAACAAATGGGAGATGGTAGAATTCAAGCTCTTTGCTTTGAGATGTGTAGGAGGAAATAATCTTTTCCGTGATCACAACTGTAGGACCGAAGGCTAGCTGCTGTTCTTAGATAGGGTGGAGTAAGATGTACTCGACAAACTGCTGCATTGTGAAGGAAGGGCAGGTCCATATGTTATGGTGGGTTGAAAAACAAATGGTGAATTTGGTGTTTGGGATCGGTCCAAACCAGCAGGCATGTGTTCTTCAATAACAGCTTAGGATATGTAAGTCAACCCGACTGTAGCAGGTAAACAAGTGGATGTCCTGCATCCAGACACTTATCTGACAACACTTGCCACCCTGACTGAGATGGAAGAAGCAGCAGATGCATATGAGATGGGGGTAGTGTTTGGTGAGGCACACTATGCAGTTTTACTACAGTTAGGCTAGGGTCACACATAAGCCCTTGGTCCGTTTTTGGCATCAGTTTTTGCATTTTTTTTCCTAAGTCCAAAAACTGATGCAAAAACGGATTAAATGTAATACCCTATCCGTTTTTTTCTGCACCCAAAAACATTCCTAGGAGTTTTTTAAATCAAAAAACGTTGGCAGGAACGTTTTTCGATGCAGTAAAAAAACTGATCAGTTTTTTTAACATGGGGCCCTATGGAAAAATGGATCCGTTTTTTAGAGCATTGTTTATGTAAAAAATGGCGAAGTCCCAAAAACGTTCAGGGGCATGGAAAACACTTCCAAAAACGGATTGTTATGTGTGACCCTAGCCTTATTTGTCCAGACAAATGCCTGCTGCTGGGCCATGTGACAGTTCATGCATGTAGCAGTCAAATTGGTGGGATTTTTGCCTCTACCTAATTTTTTTACTACAAAGCTGACAAATGCTGGAATTGAGTCATCTTTTGCGATGTGAAAAAAAGGCCAGGCTTGGTAATCCTTGCTGCCTTGGATAACTGCAGACCAGTGACTGCTGCTGTCCACAACCAGAGAGGATATAGAGCCTGTCGTGCTTGCAGCCCTCAGTCTCTGTGCAGGAACATACAACCTAATCTCCTCATCTTCCTCCTCCTCCACCTCCTCTGCTGAGCTACTCAGCTACGTGACTCTGAGCTCACACCAAATCAGATCTTAAACCTCATAATCATAATCCTGTATGTTGTCCCACTCCTCACTATGAGAGTCACCCTGCTCCACTTCCTGGCCTGGACGCATAGTACAGTGCGGGTATTCCACCACCCCCAGGGGTTAACGTCTGGTGACGGGGGTGTGGATTCTGCTGGGCCCATACTGCCTTCATCCCTGGAGGACTATGGGGGTGCATTATACGATATGAAGAGCTATGGGGTGCTTTATAGTATATTGAGGATTATGTGATGTGCAATACAATATAGAAGGACTATATGGGTGCATTAAAATGTATGGAGGACTATGGGGTGCAATATATATGGAGGAGTATGGCTGAGGCATTACAAAATATTGAGGACTACATAGAGCCAATTATACAATATGGAAGCCATTATAATCAAGAGCTCTTGGGGACATGGTAATACTTGGAGGACTTTAAGGGAGCCCTCTATGTAGGGCTATTTGAGGGCTGTGTTAGGTACCATTATACAGTGTGAAGAGGTATAGGGGACATTATACTGTATGTAAGTCCATTATACTACATGGAGGGCTGAGTGGGGGCTACATTTGGGGATAATATTGTGCCGGAGTAGTGGAGGGGATTAGAGTAGGATCATCATACTCTGTATGAAAGAATTCACTGTGGGGGATCATACAGTGTTTGTGTGACACTTGATGGAATCAGACTTTATGGGACAATGAAGGAGGAATATAGGGGCTTCAATAGGAGGAATGTTAGGCACACGGAGGTGTGGACATGGAGATGTGGACCCGCTAGACCACCAAAGAGGAGGCTGACCCAAAGGTAGGAACAGGCTGGAGATGCAGATAGAGCAAAGCAAAGGGTTTAGTGAGGTAAACTTGCCAATACATACCGGTCCGTGCACAGGACTAAATTACAGTC
The DNA here is from genome assembly GCA_033576535.1 of Allobates femoralis. Taxonomy (NCBI): domain Eukaryota; kingdom Metazoa; phylum Chordata; class Amphibia; order Anura; family Aromobatidae; genus Allobates; species Allobates femoralis. The sequence goes on along the minus strand of JARQOC010000004.1, from coordinate 521,205,657 downwards.
CATGACGAGCAGGCATGAAGCTCAGAGTAGTGAGGCAACTGGTCCAGGGGTCATGATACAGATGGATCGGCACACTGGATGTGGTTAACCACAGGACTGGAAAGTGCAGGTATACTGAGCTCTGAATCAAAGTGGCAGGTGCACTACAGGTAGAACAGGTAGCATCCAGGCGAGTCGATCCTCTGACAGATGTAGTGGGTTCTAGGAGAGACAAGGAGCATAGGTAAGACGATATTACCAAGGACAGAACTGGGGTTTGTAAACTTTTGGGCACAATTGTTTCTTGCTCCTTCTATCCTGAGTTTTGCACTATGCTTTAAAAGCAGTTTCTGACCACATGTGTCTCACTGGTGTACTCTAGATAACTTGTTAAACAAACTGTGTTACATTTTTCCTACTAGCCAATTTAAATATTAAAAATTTGGTGTTAAAATAACATTTTTGTGAAAAAAATGTAATTTAATTTTCCTTTACTACTCAATGGTAGAAAGTTCTGTGAAGCACACGTCTTAATTTGCTCATTGCACCCCTAGATGATTTCATTGAGGGTTGTAATTTGTAAAATAGGGTCACGTATGGGCTGAATTTTCTGTTGTAGGACCTCAGGGGTTCTGCCAATGTGATATGGCACTCGCAAACCAGTTCAGCAAAATCTGCAATCCAGTATGGCGCTCCTTCCCTTCAGAGCTTTGTACTGTGCCTCAAAAGTAGCTTTCAACCACATATGGGGTATTGACGAACTCAGGAGAAATTGCATAGTAAATTGTAACATTTATTTTTTTGTATAACCCTTTTTGAAAATTAAAAACTTGCGGTCTAAGCAACATATTATTTGGGAACCTAATAATTTTATATTTACACAGCCTAATGTTATACAATTCAGTTAATCATCCGAGATAAAAATGCTCGCTACTCCACTAGTTGAATTCCACAACAGGTGTAGTTTCCAAAATGTGGTCACTTGTGGGAGTTTCTGCTGTTTTCGCATGTCAGGGGCTCTTGATAAGTGACATTGTGCCAAAATGGCGCTCCGATATTCAAATGATGTACCTTCCCTTCCAAGCCATGTGCCAAAACAATAGTTTTCACCCACATATTGGGCATTGTTGTACTCAGAAGAAATTGTATGATCCATTATCTCAGATTAAAAAAGTGTGCTAAAACTTCATGTTTATTGGAAAAATATTTTTTCTTCACAGTTGAACGTTATCAAATTTTGTGAAGCAGTTTTGGGTTCAAGGTGGATATCACACCTCTTGGTAATTTCCTTGAGGAGAGTAGCTTTCAAAATGGGGTAAATGGTGGGGATTTCCACTGTTTAGGCACATTAGGGAATTCGCAAACATGACATGGTGTGTGCTATTGATAACTGATGATTTTGCTTTCCAGAAGTGGTGCTCCTTACCTTCCAAGACCTGCCCGACACCCAAACAGTAGTTTTATACCACACATGGGGTATCGGTCTTCACAAATAAAATTGACAAAAATTTACCACTTACATGAATTAAAATGTGCCTTGAAAAAAAACAGTCTCAGAATCTGTTGAAGCATTGCAGAGTTACTATTACATAAATTGACACTGGTCACAATCCAAAAAATTGGTCTGGTGAGGAAGGTGAAAACAGGCTCTGGTGTAATAGCGTTAACTTTTTAAATAAAATGAAGTTCATGTCTAATCTGCCTATGTATGTCTGCAATAAAAGTAATGTGCGTGAAATAAATATGGCAGTATTATTAAACCAGTAAGATGGATTAATGAATGGATGGATGGACGGTTTTTTCTTTTTTGTGTAAATGTTCACTTCATGTTAGAAGTTATTTCTGAGATCTGAAATACAATTATTTTTTTCACCCTGATGAACTCATAATCACCTAAGAGGAAATGTACGTCGGGATCCAGAACAAGGGGATCTCTCTGTTGCGTGAGCAGGTGCAATAGTATACATTCCTTACTGGGTACAGTGTTTTTTTATATTTAGGAGACCCCTACTAATGATCAGCAATTGGGTCAATTTATGTTGTGCTACCACGCAACATATATAAGATACTGGGATCTGAGTCTTTCATTTAAGCATATCTCATACCAGGTTCTATTCAGCACTTGCACTTTATCTGATTTTACTATATTTATTTGTTTTACCTGTATATGGGCCATTGCTGTTTTCTATGTACACCTGTATATCAATGTATTCTGTATATTTTACATGTCAACTATGACTTACCGTAATTGACCCGCTGCTACTAAAATATTTGAATTGTTCTATGTGATGTGACTGTCACTTGTCTTAGTCCAAATTGCTGTGAGTGTATACACTATTCATTTGATTGAACACTTTATGCACGCTTTCTTCCCTTTGTTCTCCTTTTGTAATATTTAGGCTGCCTTCACATTAGCGTTTGTGAACGCTGCATACCGAACGTAGCCAAACGCTTGCGCACTGCGTTCCTATGTTTAACATGGGAACACATGTGCCTGTGTTTGGCTGCGTTCGGATGCGCACAATTTGTGCGCCCTTCGAACGCAGCTTGTTGCATTTTTTGTGCGGTCGCGGGCGCTTGTTCTATCTGCAAGCGCCCGCAAGAGTACAAACCATGCATGGATCTCAATGGATCCGAAGTGTCCTCTGCATGACACCGCAGGATAACCCGCAGATCTCATTGAAATCTCTCCTGGTGGCCGCCGGTATTCACCGGCGGCCACCGGGAGATCATGCAGAGCCACAGCTGATCTCCTGCTGGTGTCAGTGGGGAGATACAGCTGATCTGACAGCTGTTTAAATCTCCCGCGCTGACACCGAATAGGTGAGGTCGGCGCGGGAGATTTGAAGCAGCGATCAGCTGTTTCTTATCTCCCATGTTGATACCACCCTATTCGGTGTCAGCGCGGGAGATTTAAACAGCTGTCAGATCAGCTGTTTCTCCCCGCTGACACCGGCGGGAGATCAGCTGTGCCAGGAGGAGGAGATCTCTGCCGCTGATCTCCTCCTCCCGGCCGCCCCCAGAGACAGCTGATTGGCTGCCCGGGCACCATAGTAATGTGAACGCATGCGGAGATTCTCCGCTGCGTTCACATTATTATGGGCTGCGTTTGCCTGCGTTTGCATCTGCATGCCCTCTGCATGCAGACACAAACGCTAATGTGAAGGCAGCCTTAGCCCTTGATGTTGTGCAGGTTTGGGGCTGTGATCCTGCAGGCCTATTGCTATATAGATTGTGTGGAATTCTTTCTATTAGTATTATGAAATCAGTAAACTGGATGAATGAATGGATGGACAGTTTTGCTTTCTGTGTAAATGTTCACTCAATGTTAGAACTTAATTCTGAGATCTGCAATGCAATTATCTTTTCTGCAATGCATTTTCTTAAGGAAATGAATGGAATAAGAAATGTAGAATTAACCAGTAGGAATGTAAACAGTAAAAGTAGCTTGTCCTTTTCATGGAGAAAGAAATGATTGAAAACTGCACATGGAATTAAAACTGTATATAATTCCGTTGATTTAAATGCAACAAAGGATTTGTTATCAGAGGACTAATACTGATATTCTTCAAGAAAAACCCAAATGAATTGATTTCTTAACTACAGTGCCTTTATGTATTTGATTTTGAAATACAGTCTACACCTGAGATTTGGCTTTGAAATGGAACCCTTGGCTTTGAGAAAATTACGGCACAATAGATTGCATAAGAGAATGAAAGTCATCTTTTCATTATAAAGTGAAGAATGATATAATTGTGTCTGAAACAGATCAGATCGTTGATTGAGAAAGAATATTTAAACATATCTTCCTGTTGTAACTTTTTGTGTGTGAATTTTAGATAAATTAACTTGTGATATTAAGTGAAAGTGTTCTTGTTTTTATTGCACATACTTTATATAGTACTTGCCGTAACACAATATTGTTTAGAGCTTAAAGTTCTATATATTAATTATAATAGTAAAGAAAGGCACTTAGACAACTATATGTAGAGATAACATACAGTGTTGGCCAAAAGTATTGACACCCCTGCAATTCTGTCAGATAATACTCAGTTTCTTCCTGAAAATGATTGCAATCACAAATTCTTTGGTATTATTATCTTCATTTAATTTGTCTTCAATGAAAAAAACACAAAAAGAATTGTCCTAAAGCCTAAGACTTAATAGTATTAGTGAAACTAAAAAATAAAGTGAAAAGAGTGCAAGTTAAAAAGCTGACTTCCCAAGTACAGGGACAAAGCAATACACGTATTATATATATATATATATATATATATATATACACAGTATATATATATATATATATATATATATATAACACAGTATATATATATATATATATATATATATATATACAGTTGTGGCCAAAGGTATTGACACCCCTGCAATACTGTCAGATAATATTCAGTTTCTTCCTGAAAATGATTGCAATCACAAATTCTTTGGTATTATTATCTTCATTTAATTTGTCTTCAATGAAAAAACACAAAAAGAATTGTCCTAAAGCCAAATTGGATCTAATTCCACACCAAACATAAAAAAGGGGGTGGACAAAAGTATTGGCACTGTTAGAAAAATCATGTGATGCTTCTCTAATTTGTGTAATTAACAGCACCTGTAACTTACCTGTGGCACCTAACAGGTGTTGGCAATAACTAAATCACACTTGCAGCCAGTTGACAAGGATTAAAGTTGACTCAACCGCTGTCCTGTGTCCTTGTGTTTACCACATTGAGCATGGAGAAAAGAAAGAAGACCACAGAACTGTCTGAGGACTTGAGAAACCAAATTGTGAGGAAGCATGAGCAATTTCAAGGCTACAAGTCCATCTCCAAAGACCTGAATGTTCCTGTGTCTACCGTGCGCAGTGTCAGCAAGAAGTGTAAAGCCCATGGCACTGTGGCTAACCTCCCTAGATGTGGACGGAAAAGAAAAATTGACGAGAGATTTCAACGCAAGATTGTGCGGATGGTGCATGTAAGAGAGTAAACTAATAAGCTGCTAAAACCAAGCAGACTGCCATTTTGTAGTGGCCCAGGAAAGAGAAAACGCAGTCTCTGGGTGCCATGGTGACTGCTATGTGTCTAGGAAAGTGAAAGCACAGTCTCTGGTTGCCTTGGTGATGGCTCTGTCAGTTGCTCCTGTTGTTGTTGATCTCTCTCTGCGATGGCCATTACTAGTGTAAGGATTACAGCAAAGCCAGTGCAAGTTATATGGGCCTTTAAAGTTGTTTGCAAGCCCTGTTGTGTGCACTAAAGACTTTATCTTGAACTGAGCAAGTGTCCAGCATCTGAGGAGAGGCTGAGGAGATGTTCCCCCTGATGGAGCGAGTGATTGGCGTCCAGGAAGGCCGTGAGTGACTGCGAAAGGAGAACCGGCGTCCGGTGCCATCCACATTGGGAGGATCCTGACAAGGAGGCTGAGGAGATGTTCCCCCTGATGGAGCGAGTGATTGGCGTCCAGGAAGGCCGTGAGTGACTGCGAAAGGAGAGCCGGCGTCCGGTGCCATCCACATTGGGAGGATCCTGACAAGGTCCAGACAAGCCCTGGAAAAGAGTGCTCCACAGATTGCACCCTAAGCTTACAGAACTAAAGTACTGGACATGTGAATCTGGCATTGGCTGGTAAGCTGCCAAATTCTGCTGTTTTACAATACGTTTTTCTTTTGCACAAAAGGTTTTTTTTTTTTCTTTTTACTTTTTCTGGACTTGCTGCAGCCCACGTGGAATATACACCATAGTTTTGAGATACCCGGGTATCCCTGTGCTAAGTGTATAGCCAGCATTGGTATAGTGTAATGTATTGTTATTAGCTGTGATAAGTTATACTCAGTGTGCCATCTCAGAGGTCCCATCAGACCGCCCACAGTTGATGTACATAGCCTTTAGTTAAGTTAAATCCTTGATAAGTCTAACGTGTAGGTAAATTTGCTCCTGGTTCTGAGTGTGATTTACATACCCTGGGAACTCTGAGATCTGTGCATTGATGTCGGCTAACGCTGAGTGTGTGAAACTGTTATTGGTAATATTTTAAGGGGATTTTGAGACTTATACATTCCATACTGAACCATACTTTGATCCCCATATCAGTAAAAATACTGTTGTTTATTTCTGCCTCTGTCTCAGTCTGTGACTCACTGGATCTTAATAGGACCTCCGGTCATTATATTTTGGCGTAGTCGGCAGGATCAAGTGTTTGTCATGGACGGAGGCGGCGAGGGAAGAAATGATCCCACCACACCAGCAGCCATGCTGCTGGGTGCGGATCCTTTGGCAGCCGTGGCGAATGTGCGAGGGTATGTGCCGGTAGGAGCTTTACTCCAGCCAGGGGTGCACCAAGCCCCTCTGCCGCCTGAGCCCCGCAGCACCGATTACCGGGGGGGGGGGGGGGGGGCTGGTGGAGCCCAGCACTGCCGCCCCCTCTGCCGCCTGAGCTGCCTGCGCCGCGGCACCGGCAGTCATTGCCGGCCGCGGCTGTGAGTACCTGGTGTGCTGATGAGCCGTGGGCAGCGCTGCCGCCCCTTCTGTGCCTCCCCCCGGGTCGCGCCGCTTACCTGCGGTGCGCGCGGGGTGAGCGGCCGGCGCCATGACAGGGGGAGGCTGCGTGCATGAGGCGCCGCCCCCTTCTGCACTGCCGCTCCCCCTGCCGGCTGCCGCCTGAATGACAGGGCTCACCTTGTCCAATGGACGGTGCGGCCCTGACTCCAGCACATGCTGAAATACGACGGGCATAACATGGCGTTGCAGGATTGGACTGAGAGGGTCCGGAGTATTCTGCGGATGTGTAATCTGGCTCCTGCAGTACGAGCAGAACTTGCATTAAATGCACTAGAGGGCGATGCTAGACAGATGGTGATGGTACGACCTGAGGCTGAGAGGAGTACATTAGAGAAAATTTTGTTACTGTTAGAGGGAGTTTGGGAGGCCGTCTGACCCAGCTTCGATCTTTTTTTTTTTAATCGCTCTCAAAAGGAAAGTGAGCCTCTGATGCAGTACTCTAATACGCTACAGGAGACATTGAACAAAGTGCAGCGACTAGACCCAGGGGCCATGGGAGCGTTCCGGGAGGTAGACCGCTTGCTCCGGGACCAATTCATCACAGGACTAGCCAATAGGCCCCTTCGGGATAAACTGTTGGAGGTGGCCCGGGCTACCCCAGAAATATCTTTTTGGCAGATTTACCCGGCCGCGGTGGAAAGGGAGGCGGAATCCACCCTGGTAGTTCAAGGGGCTGTGGACAGTACACTGATGGAAAAAGGCCAAATGCCAGTGTCAGGAGCGGAGGGACTGGTAGACGTTGTGCAAGCTCTGCGTGCCGAGTTGAAGGAGCTAAAGCTGGAAGTGTCTAAGATCAGAGCTGGGTCATCTCCTACATCCCTGGAGAGGCCACCAGCCACACCCTCTGGGATGGTGGTTCCACCGACAGCCAGACCGCCCTCTTTGAATGACTCGAGCCCCCGTCCACGAAAAGCAGTCACCTGCTGGAGGTGCGGGCGCCAGGGACACATCTCACGATACTGCCGGATGTCCACAGTCCCCGAGACTCCTTCGCCGATGTTAAACTCCCAGCCGCTGCCTTGAGGGGGCAAATCGCAGCGGCCCACCCCCACAAAGCCCTCAATGGGATGAGCAAGATTTGTTCACATGCAGTCCAGTTTTAGAAGCAGAATTTGAAGGGCGGAAGATGAGTTGTTTGGTTGACACGGGATCTGAATGTACCATTATGCCTCTAGAAGTGTTCGAGGAATACTTCAGTCAACTAGTGGTCCCCGAAGATGGCCGAATGATAAGACTTACTGCCGCTAACAATGGCCAGCTGATGGTGAAAGGGATTGTGTGGATGAGGCTGAAAATGTTTGGTCAAGAGCTGGGTCAGAAAGGGGTAGTGCTGGTGGACCACCCCCCCTAGAAGAGGGATGGAGGTGACACTTGGAATGAACATTCTGCGAGATCTAAATCATCAGATGTATGCCCGTGAGGGACCCCGATACTGGACTCATGCTACAAGTCACCGACCAACTCAGAGAATGTTACACCGCCTAGTGTTGAACTATGACCTGCTGAAAAGTGCAGTCCCTGGGGGCCGGGTGGGCCTAGTCCGAGTGCCATCACGGACCACGATTTCACTGGCATCCCGACAGGAGGAACTCTTAATGTTGCCAGTGGGGGCGGCGCAGAGGCTGATTGGACTTGAGGTATTACTTGAGCCAGCCCCAGAGAAGTCCTCTTTTGCCAAGGTGCATGTGGCCCGGTCTTTGGGGATGGATGGGTGCCAGTCAGATGCATTAACGTGTTTGAGGAGGCTGTTACCATTCCTTCTGGGACCATCCTGGCTGAACTGTTCATGCCAAAGGGGAAGATGCCTGATAAGGTGGTGTTTGAATTGCGGCCAGACCCACAGTCATCCTGGACATATGCGGTCGAATTAGGGGGGCTGAATCTCCTACTGAAGACTGGAATGGTCGTGTGATCATGGATCAGATGGGAGTGGATCGGGAGAAACTGACTTCCGTGCAACTAGAGCAGTTGGAGAGGGTCGTGTGGGAACATGAAGAAGCCTTCTCGCGACATGAAGAAGACTTTGGGTGCTCTCCGATGATTGAGCATGAGATTCCCACGGGGGACACCCCTCCCATTAGAGAACGCTATCGTCAGATTCCCCCGACACTTAATCAAAAGGTGAAGGGCATGGTGGCCAGTATGCTGGATAATCAAGTGATACGAGAGAGCCAAAGTCCCTGGGCTGCCCCTGTGGTCCTGGTGCGAAAGAAGGATGGGACCCTCCGATTTTGTGTGGATTATCGGAAATTAAATGCGCACACGGTGCGAAACGCATACCCGTTGCCTCGGATTGAGGAGTCCCTGTCTGCATTAGGACGGGCCAAATACTTCTCAACGTTGGACTTGGCGAGCAGATATTGGCAGGTACCAATGGCTGAGAAAGATCGGGCAAAGACAGCATTTATTCTGCCAATGGGGCTCTACGAATTCAATCGGATGCCGTTCGGACTCAGTAATGCCCCGGGGACCTTTCAACGCCTTATGGAACACTGCTTAAGCGACATGAATTTCGAATCGGTACTGATATATCTAGATGACATCGTGGTGTTCAGGACATCATTTGAAGATCATTTTGAGAAGTTACGCCAAGTGCTCCAACGGCTCAGCCGTCATGGATTGAAAGTAAAACCGAAAAAATGTCAACTGTTCAAGAGTCGCATAGAGTATCTAGGCCATGTGGTGACTCCCGACGGGGTGTTACCCTCAGCCAGTAAGATCTTAGCGGTACAGGAGTGGCCACTTCCCCAGACCCTGCGGGAGGTTCGGGCTTTCTTGGGATTGGCGGGGTACTATCGACGATTTTTGCCCAGGTTTTCACAAGTAGTGGTCCTTTGAATGAACTTTTAAGAGAGACGGCGCTGGGTCCTCGCAACTGCCCTATTCAATGGGGGCCTCAGCAGCAAAAGGCATTTGACGAGGTGAAAACTTCCCTAACGAGTGCCCCGTTGTTGGCATATGCCCGGTTTGATACCCCTTTCCTGTTGTACACTGACGGTAGTCTTCACGGGTTGGGGGCGGTACTGGCCCAAATTCAGGATGGCCGGGAGCGGGTCATCGCCTATGGCAGCAGGTCTTTAAGGGACACTGAGCGCAATCCGGCTAACTATGGTTCGTTTCGCCTAGAGCTGCTGGCCCTGGTGTGGGTAATGACGGAGCGCTTTGCTGAGTATCTAACAGGAGCTGAGGTACTGGTCATGACCGATAATAACCCTCTTGCTCACTTAGAGAATGCGAAACTGGGAGTGTTGGAGCAGCGGTGGGTTGCTCGCCTTGCTAAGTTTAACTATCAGATTAAGTTTCGCTCTGGGCGAGAAAATGGAAATGCGGATGCACTGTCAAGGGTACCTCTTGGGTTTGGGGGAGAAAGCATTGATGACCAGCTCGAGGACACAGAGACCCCTGATTTGGGGCAGGTGCCTATCTTCCGCAGTGTGGTACATTCAAGTGTGGTGGCATCAGGGATGCCGTGTGTCCTTGGAAAAAGGCCAACAGATTTTGCAAAAGATCAGAACGAGTACCCTGACATCTCGCGAGTGCGCACCTGGGTACAAAATGGATTTGGCCGAGTGCAGAGGACAAGGCCCAACTATCCGCAGAAGGAATTAAACTGTTGCGACAGTGGGATAAGTTGTGTGTGGAACAGGGTCTTTTGTATCGTAAGGTCTACCTGCCATCTGAGCTGCAGCACCGGTACCAACTGGTAATCCCTGTGGGGATGGGTCCAGTGGTCGCCCGCGAAGCACATGAGAAAGGAGCCCACTTTGGTAGTGAAAAGACACTCCAGTGGCTACAGCGAGTCCTCTATTGCCCTGACCTGGGAGGGATGGTAGCGGAGGCGTGTCGGCAATGTCGGGTCTATGGGCTCAGTTAGAGCCCTGAGCAGCGGGCCCCTACGCAAACAATTAAAACGTATGCCCCCTTGGAATTGCTCATGATTGTCTTGATAGGGTACTCGACGTCAGGGTGCTCCTATTGCTTTGTGATGACAGACCACTTCACTAAATATGCTGTGGCAGTGCCGACGAGAGATCAGACAGCAGAGTCGGCAGCTAAGGCCGTGTGTCGTCATTTTCTCCAAGTATTTGGGTGTCCGCAAAGAATACACTCAGATCAGGGGGCATGTTTTCAGGGGACGATAATGGAGGAGCTGCGCCGGTTGTATGGTATAGCACATTCGAAAATGACACCTTACCATCCCCAAGGAAATGGGGCCTGTGAGCGTTTCAATCGTACCTTAATACAGATGTTGAGAACATTAGAGGACGGGCAGCAGGCCCGCTGGCCTGAGTACCTCCCTGAACTAATGTGGGCCTACAACAATCGAGTGCACAGCACTACGGGCTATTCGCCATACATGTTGATGTTTGGGAGACCCGGGAGGGATTTTGAAGATTTTAACAAGCCAGATCCCTCCTCTGATTCCCCTCGGACTGCATCTGAATGGGTTTGAGAACATCGGCGGCGACTGAGAGTGGTGCATCAGGTGGTGGGAAATCGACTCAGTCAGGTGTCTCATAGGGACACGCGGCCTGTGCAGACAGAACCTTTCTCCCCGGGGGATAGAGTGTTTGTGAGGGTCAAACGGGCGGCAGGGAAACTGGGCGACCGGTGGGAGGCGACACCATACCTGATAAAGAGACGGGCGAACCCTGATATTCCAGTCTATGAGGTTGAGCCGGTGGGGGCAGGGGGGCCCACTCGTAATCTTCACCGTAACATGCTACAACGGTGCTGGTTTGAGGATGCAGCTCCCTTTTCCACGGAACTAGAGGCTGTGTCCCAAGGTGCGGGTACTCCTGGTGCTTTTGAGTTTGATGATGTGCCCTCCTCTGCGCCTATTTATCTGCCCCCTGTGAATGATCTGCTCCTGTGTGGAGAGAGTGTTGAGCCTGTGGTATGTCCTTCCGAGGGTGGGGGCTTTGGTCAGCCAACTGACATGAATGATGGGTCACGGGGTGTCGCACTTCAGGAAGGAGCAGCGTCACGCCTTTCCTCTGATGACACCTCTGAAGGAACTCCTGCCCCCTCGGGGACAGAATGCGTTGGGGTGGGCCTTCAGAGTACCACTCGAACTACAGCAGGAATACCCCCTCAGCGCTATGCACAGGACGACTTTGAGTGGGGAGGTATGTCGAGGACGCCAACCTCCTAGTGGGGTGGCATGTAACAGAGTAAACTAATAAGCTGCTAAAACCAAGCAGACTGCCATTTTGTAGTGGCCCAGGAAAGAGAAAACGCAGTCTCTGGGTGCCATGCTGACTGCTCTGTGTCTAGGAAAGTGAAAGCACAGTCTTTGGTTGCCTTGATGACGGCTCTGTCAGTTGCTCCTGTTGTTGTTGATCTCTCTCTGCGGTGGCCATTACTAGTGTAAGGATTACAGCAAAGCCAGTGCAAGTTATATGGGCCTTTAAAGTTGTTTGCAAGCCCTGTTGTGTGGACTAAAGACTTTATCTTGAACTGAGCAAGTGTCCAGCATCTGAGGAGAGGCTGAGGAGATGTTCCCCCTGATGGAGCGAGTGATTGGCGTCCAGGAAGGCCGTGAGTGACTGCGAAAGGAGAGCCAGCGTCCGGTGCCATCCACATTGGGAGGATCCTGACAAGGAGGCTGAGGAGATGTTCCCCCTGATGGAGCGAGTGATTGGCGTCCAGGAAGGCCGTGAGTGACTGCGAAAGGAGAGCCGGCGTCCGGTGCCATCCACATTGGGAGGATCCTGACAAGGTCCTGACAAGCCCAGGAAAAGAGTGATCCACAGATTGCACCCCAAGCTTACAGAACTAAAGTACTGGACATGTGAATCTGGCATTGGCTGGTAAGCTGCCAAATTCTGCTGTTTTACAATACGTTTTTCTTTTGCGCAAAAGGTTTTTTTTTTCTTTTTACTTTTTCTGGACTTGCTGCAGCCCACGTGGAATATACACCGGTATAAAGCTACATTTGAGGTTGATGGTACCATAGTTTTGAGATACCCGGGTATCCCTATGCTAAGTGTATAGCCAGCATTGATATAGTGTAATGTATTGTTATTAGCTGTGATAAGTTATACTCAGTGTGCCATCTCAGAGGTCCCATCAGACCGCCCACAGTTGATGTATATAGCCTTTAGTTAAGTTAAATCCTTGATAAGTCTAACGTGTAGGTAAATTTGCTCCTGGTTCTGAGTGTGATTTACATACCCTGGGAACTCTGAGATCTGTGCATTGATGTCGGCTAATGCTGAGTGTGTGAAACTGTTATTTGTTATATTTTAAGGGGATTTTGAGACTTATACATTCCATACTGAACCATACTTTGATCCCCATATCAGTAAAAATACTGTTGTTTATTTCTGCCTCTGTCTCAGTCTGTGACTCACTGGATCTTAATAGGACCTCCGGTCATTACATGGATAAAGAACCTCGACTAACATCCAAACAAGTTCAAGCTGCCCTGCAGTCCGAGGGTACAACAGTGTCAACCTGTACTATCCGTCGGTGTCTGAATGAAAAGGGACTGTATGGTAGGAGACCCAGGAAGACCCCAACTCTTACCCCGAGACATAAAAAAGCCAGGCTGGAGTTTGCCAAAACTTACCTGAGAAAGCCTAAAACGTTTTGGAAGAATGTTCTCTGGTCAGATGAGACAAAATTAGAGCTTTATGGGCATCAACATAGAGTTTACAGGAGAAAAAAAAGAGGCATGCAAAGAAAAGAACACGGTCCCTACAGTCTAACATGCCGGAGGTTCCCTGATGTTTTGGGGTTGCTTTACTGCCTCTGGCACTGGACTGCTTGACCGTGTGCATGGCATTATGAAGTCTGAAGACTACCAACACATTTTGCAGCATAATGAAGAGCCCAGTGTGAGAAAGCTGGGTCTCCCTCAGAGGTCATGGGTCTTCCAGCAGGACAATGACCCAAAACAAACTTCAAAAAGCACTAGAAAATGGTTTGAGAGAAAGCACTAGAGACTTCTAAGGTGGCCAGCAATGAGTCCAGACCTGAATCCCATAGAACACCTGTGGAGAGATCTAATAATGGCAGTTTGGAGAAGGCACCCTTCAAATATCAGGGACCTTGAGCAGTTTGCCAAAGAAGAATGGTCTAAAATTCCAGCAGAGCATTGTAAGAAACTCAGTGATGGTTACCGGAAGCGGTTGATCGCAGTTATTTTGGCTAAAGGTTGTGCAACCAAGTATTAGGCTGGGGGTGCCAATACTTTTGTATGGCCCATTTTTGGAGTTTTGTGTGAAATGATCAATGTTTTGCTTTTTGCTTCATTCTCTTTTGTGTTTTTTCATTGAAGACAAATTAAATGAAGATAATAATACCAAAGAATTTGTGATTGCAATCATTTTCAGGAAGAAACTGAGCATTATCTGACAGAATTGCAGGGGTGTCAATACTTTTGGCCAACACTGTAACTCTTCAAGAAGGAACCTCTTACAGAAGCAGTTATAGGTCTGTGAAAGCCAGAAATCTTGCTTGTTTGTAGGTGACCAAATACTTACTTTCCACCGAAATTTAAAAAAAAATGTATTTCCAAATCAGACAATGTGATTTTCAAAATTTGTTTTCTCATTTTGTCTCTCATAGTTGAGGTCTACCTATGATGTCAAGTGGGAGAACTTGCACAATTGGTGGCTGACTAAATACTTTTTATCTCCACTGTAGCAAGGCACACTTATATGCAGCTCAGGGTTGAAAGGTTTGGTAGCTACTGTTCTTAGCACTAAATTGTCTTTCATCTTTCATTGTCACAATGTCATCCCATGTAATAAACTAGTTGCCCACCTTTGAACTGACTTCCGATTAACTTTCCTAAAATGTGGAACCCAAATCCTATATCCTAGAAGGGGCCTTACAAGTGATTAAACCCATCTTATACAAGACTTTCTTTCCTAATACAAGGACGCCATCAGCAGGGAGGTGATTACCACTGCGACCAATGATGAGGTTCATGACTATTAATATATAGATGCACTTGTATTTTTCTCTAATTAGAGGACATTGAAGATAGGTTTTATTGTTATTTTTATTATTATATTGTTATTTGAATTGTCTTATTACTATCTTATTTTCTTGTTATTAAACATCTTTATTATTTTTCCAAACTTGAGTTATTGATTATATAGGAAAGAGTCAGGACAGGGGACAGTGTGGGAAATCACCTCCAACACCATATCACAGGATCAATAGACATATTAATGATATGCAAATGATTAAAAAACACACGCACAGTAGAACGTGCAATATGCAGCTTGGAGATGAAGTGTTGAAAATGTTTCCTAAGACATTTTGGAGAAATGGTCATATCACTGGTTACCCAACCAAATTGATGTAAAACCAACCTTGCTGAGAAAGGGAAGACAATACTATATCAGCAGGCAATGCATTGTAGAACTAGAAATAATCAACTTACCAAGTCATTTTCTTCCCAATGTCATTACAAACTTGTCAACAGCTCTTTTGCTAAATTGACCCAAGTACAATTCAGTATATCCCTATGTATAGGAATAGAAAAACATAAGTCACAGGGTAAGGTAGTATTAAAAAACTAGATGCGGGCCCGATGTCATTGCATTGGGAGAAGTTGATGTCATGATGAGGGCGAGCTCAGGAGTACTGGGCACGATTGGTGTCTCTCCCCCTGTGCTCTCTCCACCCTGTCTGCTCTTTTTCTACCCTCTGTGCTCTCTCCTTTGAGCTGTCTCTCCCCTGTGTGCACACTCTCTTCCCCATGCACTCTTCCCCATCTGGTATCTTCTTCCCCTCTCCCCCCTGTCCTGTTTCTCCCCTCTGTGCTCTTGTTTGAGCTGTCTTTCCCCTGTACTGTCTTCTCCCTTCTGTGCTCTCTCCTTTGGTATGTATCCCCTTGTGCGCTCTCCCACCTGTGTGCTATCTTCTTCCCTTGGGCTGTCTCCTCCCTTTTTGTGCTCTCTCCCCCTGTGGTGTCCAAAGATGGTGGCAGTGTAAGTCAGTGCCTATGCGTGCATCGGGTCACGCTACCACCACCTTTGTATTCCCAGGTGTCAAAAGATGGTTGCCACCTGAGTAAGTGCTAGATCATAACCCAAACTGCAGAGGCTGCGTTTTAGGGTGATTGCCCCTCATCAGTGCAGTGTGTGGAAATGCTTATCTGGCTGTATGAGAGGCTAAGATGATGTCTGGGGGAACAGTTATTCTCCTTCTGGAGAGTATTCTGCCAGCTGGCAGTGAGGACTCTTAAAGTCGCAATGCTCCTCTGGGACATTGCATATGCAAATTGTCACTTTAGTGAGGAAGTAGACAAACTCTATTGCCACCTAATAAAGATAGCAATCCTAAAAGTCATAATTGATTCTTTAACAAGCCTTTTAATATGATTTAGGATTTGTGACAGATCAGGACCCCAAACTGTAGATACTGCCTTTCGGGTGATTACCCCTCATTAGTTCAGTGTGTGGGAATTCTGATCTGGCATGTAGAGCAAGTAATCTGAGAAAAGGCTCATCATTTTTTTTTATAGTACTAACCATAGGAAATGCCAAAACAAATAATATGTAACCACAAAAAAGTAGTTTTGCTAAAAAATAGCTATCTTTTATTAGATTTACATGTAATCATACCCTCTAAAGAAGCAAGATTAAAATATGAGAAATGCGCTTTGGGGAGTATGTCTCTGCATAGTGACATATGCAACATGCATAGTGCATTTCATTATGTATTATTGCTGTATACATATGAATGGGTACATGTATTTTGTATATATAAAATTTAGATTTTGTGCTCTGTCTATCATTTGTAATCATAGATATTTTTTTTACAGTATATCTATGGTAGCTATCTTACAAAAGCCATAAGCATTAATCTGTTATCAAGGTTCTGGTTTGTGTTGGATTTCTTTTTTTTGGAGGGGGGGGGGCTTGATAAATATTCTTTTACCTGTACATAATTTAATATTTGGAAAATGATTTAACTTTTACATGTCCAACTTAACAATGGTACATGCTATGTATGTACAGTACCCACCCGCTAATATATATTTTTAGAGCTAGGAAATTTCTCTCAATTAGGCAGGGCTAATTTAAATAAAGAAATGAATGTAAAAAAAAGTATTGAACCACCTTCATCTTCCTCAGTGATCGAAGAGTGCCAATGGATTGCTATTCTAGCAGGTAGTCTACTAAAGACCCTCATACTTGATATTGTTGGCTGGCATTCAAAGAAGACCATGATTTTTCTATACACTGCAGTACTATAGTAAAAAAAACAAAACACAGATCCTGCTATACTCGCAATAAATACTTTGTAATACATATTCATCCGAATAGCGAGTCCAATGTTATTCAATGAGAAACGCAAGTAATTTTCTGCTGGACCCAATGATGAGGTCTGGGGGCTGTAAAAAAAGGCAGTGATGGCTGATAATGTGCTCAAACTGTATGGAAACAGTATGCTGACATAATGTAGCCTGTCTGCCTGCTGTTCTGCCATACAGCTGTCTGCTGAGTGACAGGACCTAGTAAAGATAGATAGATAGATAGATAGATAGATAGATAGATAGATAGATAGATGAACAAGTAGATCAAGCTTACCAGACTCCTTCTGCTGCTCCATGGTCAGTTCAGTCTCCCGCTCCTACTGAATCATTTCTGGGGCCGACTATTAAGCTACTTGCATATTCACTGCACAGACTGGCAAACAGCCAATCAGAGACACTCACACTTAGCTTAGCACACAAGCATCTGTGAGCTGCCACCCTCAGCTGCGTAATTTTACGTTGGATGGCAGAAAACAAATGTGTGGACTCTGCCCTATTTTTAATTGCCTGTCAAGGTAAAACTAGGCAGCTGAGGGCTGATATTCTCAGTGGGTTAAGGGCCCATTGTTTAATGGCCCCCACACTAAAGAATAGCAACCCACAATCCCAGCATGTTTATTGGTTGAAAATCAGTCAGGAAACACACTATGCAGCTCACTCGAATATTACGAGAAAAATCCAAAATATTCATAGAGTTCTGAGTATCCCAAATACCATACTATCTGTGTGAGTAGGGAATAGTAACGAGTATACTCACTCATCACTTGCGGTGACTAATAAATCCATATTATATTCACTCTTTAATGTCTCTTGGAATACAGTAGTGCGGTTTTTAACCCTTCAGGACCGAAACTGAAAGCAGCACTGGGACGTCCAAGGAGCTTCTTGTACCACCTAAGAAGAAGAATGACAAGACTGCACAAAATTACTACATAAGACCACCAGACAAGGGCACAAATGTAGAAAATAAAGTAACATACAAACTACCTAGGACATAAACACACCAGTACCCCAAATGCCAATGAATAGCAGGAACAATTTTTCAGCCATGGTTTACACCAAGAAGATGCCCTCTGAATAGACGCCACCACTACAAATTGACTGTTTACACATAGACACCACTCATAGAAGGTCCACCACAAACCCCCACTGCAGATTGAAAAAACTTATATTGGACAATCAGTCTGTGTAACTATATAAGGAGCCAGGAAACAGGCCCCAGGAGCACCACCAGAGACATTAAGTGGAGAAGCTACCCATATAAGTTCTATTCAGCACATTATAGAAGACTTCATGTTTTATATTGGTTCATAATTTTTCATAATGATTTCATAATTTTACATAATTCATAATTTTTTCACGGTTTCTACGTTTATACTGACCACCAGCAGTTTTGGGGGATAATCCCTCATAATCGAACTGAACCTTTATAGAAGATTATTGTAGACCACCAAAGTATGTGAAGGTGGTCCTATCTTGTTAGATTTTTTACCTTTGATGTTTTATCATTTAGTTTTGAGGTTTTATCTTTGCATCTAATTTTCCAATATAAGGCTCTAATACCTTAATTTTAAACATATTTTAACCATTATAGGTATTTAACTGTATAGCAATATGTTTGATGGTATATGTTGCATAGCTTAATATTTTAATAAACATCCCTAAAAAGGGTCAGCTATAACTTTTTGTGTACACTACTCAAAGCCATAATCAAGGGGTTAGTGCTTAGCCAATAGTTTACAGATTAATTTAAAAATACATTCTGCCACGAGTTATCACAGAACTTTATGTTACACAGGCTGCAAGAACAATCAAAATAATAAAGATCAATCCCCACGTATCACAATAATCCCTTGTAGTTCCTTATAAACCTCCTAAAAACCGAAATATTGGCTGTATAGTGCAGTTCTTGAAATGTTAATTATGCAATAAGATACTCAACTAATGAGCATTAGAATATAGGCACTATCAGACGATGGGCAGGCTACCTGAATTGTTACCTATCCATGTCCCTAGAGAGGTGTCTGCTTGTGAGTTGGGGAAAGAAAAGACCATGCATATCGCCAGAGCCTTCCTCAGATTGCAATGCCACCAATCATGAATATACAGCAGTCCCAGTGTCTCCTATGTGATGTATATGAGTTACAAAAATTATTATCATGAACAGTTGACTTCACTCCAGGCTTACATAAACCTGGAAAGGCAGTTGTGAGAAGCAACAAAATCAGTATTACCCAACATCACAATCGCACCAAAGAGCAGAAACTTCTTACACCACAGTAGGGGTGAGTTAATTAATTGTTTGACATAGCTGGGTAATTTTTAAGGTGATAACTTTGTGCGGTCCCGGAAGGTTGGTACAAATTTCCAAATGGCCCTAAGCAGGAAAAAGGTTCCCCACGCCTGACCTAGAGGTATAGTCTGCAGGTAAGTGCAGTGAAAAGTGGAAATATAAAACTTAATCCTGAATGTAACAACTTGACACTTACTTCAGGGCAGCTGGGCACCAGTAAGTCGACTCAGAGCTCTCCTTTCCCTCCTTTCTTGCGACCCGTCGAAGCACGAGACCGTGCGAAACGGCCCGTTGTTGCGACCCCCATCCTCCCTCCACCACCCCTGAAAAACCACCTGCTTTCATGGAATAAAAGATAATAAAGAAACACTGCTGAAACCTGCCCGGTGAGTTGCTGCCATTCTCTGGATGAATAATCCTGAATGTAATGTTGCAGACCAAAATGAGAAAATAATAATATTAATACATTTTATTTATATAGCGCCAACATATTTTGCAGCACTTTACAACTGAGCTGGGGGGGCAATGTACAGACAATAACATCAATATAAGATGTTACATAGTTCACCAGTTACAGAAGGGGTGAGGGCCCTGCTGGAAAATGTACAATCTATAAGGACATAGGGGACGTACTTGTAGGGCCCAGTCCAGGAAATTATGATAAACTAGCTGGGTGCCCGATGCACAATGCATCGGGATTCTAGCAGAGCGAGTCTCTGACTCGCAATGGCCGCTTCGCGGCCAATGCTTCGCGCTGCTAAGGCGACTCGCCATGCCCGCTGCGCGGCCAATGCTTCGTTTGTATCCACATGACCACGCTGACTCGCAGCGTGAGCGGTCTCAAAAGGGGCAAAAAACCCATTCGTGATTATATAATAGATGTTTGTTTTTTTTATATGAGGCAACGTGCTTTAGCCATAAGCCAGATCTGTCTATATGCACATATGTGCTATTGGTTTTATGGAGGATGTGAAGACAGATTAGGAAGGAACAGGTTGTAATTAACATTTAGAAGGATGGATCACGGAAGAGGGGAAAGTTATGTTACGGAATTGAGGTGATAGGTCTGTCTAAAGATATGTGTTGTAAGGCACACTTAAAAACATGTGGGTTAAAAATCAATTGCAACATTTGGGGTAGTGCATTCTAGAACACTGATGTAGCACAACAGAAATCTTGGAGATGGAGGTGTGAGCTTCAAATTAAGGGTAATATTAACATGAGATCATTTGCAGAATGGAGGGCATAGGCAGGGTGACAGACAGCGATGAGGCATGAGATATATGGGGTGAAGAACTGTGGAGAGCTTTGTGAGTGAGAGAGATAAGTTTGTATTATATCCTGTAGAGGATGGGATGTAATGACTGGCACAAGGCGGAGGCATTGGTAAAATGGCTGGAGAGAAAAATGACCCTGGCTGCACCATTAAGGATAGACTGGAGAGGAGAAAGTTTGGTTAGAAGAAAGTCGATCAGTAAAGAGTTGTCGTAGTCCAGACAAGAATGAATAAAAGTGACAGTAAGTGTTTTTGTAGTTTAAAGGTTGAGAAGTGGTTGAATTTTAGAAATATGTTTTAGGTGCAAGTAACATGAGCTAGTAAGTTATTAGATTTAGTGGATAAAAGATATCTTCGTGTAAAATATAATCCCAATGCAAGAAGCCTGCTGCTTGGAAGTTAAGGGTGACCTATCAAAGGTATTTGAGATGTTGAGTGTTGGATGGTCAGTAGAGGGTGGAAAAATGACAAATTTAGTTTTGGGGAGATTCAGTTCAGAAAGAGGGAGGACTTGGTGTGAGAGACAGCAGACAGACAGTCCTTGGTTTTTGTATCAATGTGGGATTGATGTCGGGGCATGATGTGTATAATTGTGCGTTATATACAGAGAGATGATATTGAAAGCCGAATCTGCTGATGAACTCACTTACAAGGGCAGTATATAGAAAGAAGAGGAGGGGACCTAGGAATGAACCCTGAGGGACCATGACAGTGAGAGGAAGAGGGGGGCCTTTGAAAGATACAGTGAACGAGCGGTAAGAGAGATAGGAGGAGAACCAGGAGAGAGCAGTGTTCTTGAGTCCAAATGAGAAGAGCACAGAGAGGAGGAGCTGTGATCCACAGTATTGAATGCTGAAGGCAGCAGAGAGATCTTGGAGGAATAGTGGCCAATGGATTATAAATCATTGGAGACTTAAATGAGGACAGTTTCAATGGAATGTAAAGAGCAGGATCCTGATTGTAAAGGATCAAGGAGACTGTGGTAAGAGAGATATCAAATCAGATGGGAGTGAACCAAGCATTCCAGGAGTTTAGAGGTAAAGGGAAGGTTAGAGTATTAGAAGCACAGTTCTGGTTGAGGGATGTTATTGTGAGTAGGGGAATTATGATGGAGTGTTTGAATGAAGAGGGAAATATACCACATGGAAGAGAGGCTAAACATTTTATTTAGATAGGTAGTGAGAGGTAAGGAAAGGGACTGAAAGAGATGTGAGGGAATATGGTCATTAGAACAGGTTGTCGACTTAGAATAAGCAAGTAACTGGGTAACTTCTTGTTCTGTAACCGTTCAAAAATGTAAAATGAGCTTGAGGTGCGGGAGGGAGGGGGAGGCCCGATGGAGACCAGAATTATAAGTTTTAAGCATGAATTGAACTTATAATGGAGGAAGGCTTCAACACAACACACATTCATTCTCTATGGAGCTTGTAGTCAGGTGCAGAAAGTGCAGTTTTGCTGGATCCAGCAAATACAGCACTTGCGGTCGAGCAAAAAAAATGCTGCTGGCATCGTTTTTTTCGCACTGCTGCAAGTGCCGCATTCAGCAAAACCACACTTGCCGCACCTGACCGCAAGCCCTAGAAAGAATGAAAGGGGCATGCCAGATTTGTGATGCAAGTCGGCTGTTATGTGGCAGATGCGGCGAAATTTGCCGCGATTATGAAAAAATGCTGATCTCAAAGAAACCTTATTCTGATTTTTTCTTATTGGACTAGATTCTTTTTTATTGCTTAATAGTCTACACTCCCTGAGAGAAGTTATGTTGCTTATCCATGTTATGTAAATAAAAGCTTATAACCTGATATTAAATTCATCCATTGGTTGTACAAATTACTCTTTTGAAAGCTGAAACCCTCCGAAATGTGGTTTAGGTTAAGAAAATATATTGGCATCAATGCGAAAATATTGATCATTTAATAAACACAGAATGGTCACATTTTGGCAAGAAAAATGTTTTGTCGCCCACAAAAGGTAATGTGATTTTCAAACAATAAATGAACTTAAAATTCAAATATATGTTGCATAACATTGGTGAATGAAGTTGTGGTGCTATTAGAGTCATATTTAATATTTGTGTGACTTCCATGAGGACTGCATCCACGAGGTTCAACAATGATTCATACAATTTATTAATAAAGTCATCAGGAATAGCAAAGAATGCAGTCTTAAATGCTTCCCAGAGTTCATCTAGATTCTTTGGTTTTGTCCTCCAAGCTTTACATCCTTCCCCAGTTATGCTCAATGATGTTCATGTCTGGTGACTGGGATGGCCAGTCCTTGAGCACCTTGATCTTTTTTACCTGGAGGAACTTTGTTGTAGAGATGGATGTATGAGATGGAGCACCATCCTGCTGCAGAATTTGACCCCTTTTATGATTTGAAATATAAGATGTAGTTAATACTTCTTGAAATTTTAGGCTATAGATATTGCCTTCCACCTTGCAAATGTTTCACACACCCCTATACTGAATGTAACCCACCACCAAATTTAACTGTTTTCTGGGTGTATTTTGGATCCATACGGGCTCCAGTAGGTCTCCTGCAGTACTTGTGGCGACTGTGGTGTAATTCTACTGACGATTCATCAGAGAAATCCACCTTCTGCCACTTTTCCAGCGTCCATCTGTTTAGCAGGCTGTGGGACTTTGCAAATGCCACACGGTATTTTATTCTCCATTTGTTTAGTGCTAGCTTCTGGGCACTGATTCAACCATGGAGGCCATTTTAAGACAGAATCCTACAAACTGTTTTAGTTGACACAGGGAATTGAGGTGACCCGGTCTGTTGGAGCTCTGCTGCTGAGGAAGAGGGACTTGCTTTGGATTTTCTAACCAACAAACGTTCCTCCTGACCAGTTGTCTTTCTGGGTCTGCCGGACCTGGGCTTGTCAAACACATCTCCAGTCTCTTCAAATCTTTTTTTAATTCTTTGTACTTGACGCTGAGACACATTAAAGGTGCCAGCCACCTCTGCAGTGGATCTGGTCTTCAGCCTCTTGATAATCAAGGCTTTTGTCGCAGGGTGGAGTTTTGGCATGTAGTCAGAGCTCAAGTTGCAGTTCAAATGAAGGTCTGAGGTGCTGGGTTTCTTTATAGACACACCCACTAATTAATTGATCATTTACTGAGCACAGGTGAGGATGGAAACTAGGATGGGATGCATTATATGACCAGACGACAAAACTTTTGTCTTGCTAAAATCTGACCATTCTGTGTTCATTAAATGATCAATATTTCAGCATTGATGCCAATTTATTTTCTTAACCTAAACCAAATTTCGGAGGGTTTCAGCTTTCAAAAAAGTAATTTATACAACCAATGCATGAATTTAATGTGAAGTTATAAGCTTTTATTTACATAACATGGATAAGTGACATAACTTCTGTCAGGGAGTTTACACATTGTTTGATACTGGCACTTATAAGTCTTTTGTGTTAGTGCTATTTTATTTAAAAGGTAAACAGTTATGTGACAAATTTTTGGGGGGGGAAGTTGGTTGTTACATTTTTTAGGGCACTTTGTACTTATTGTTGGCTTCTTAAGTGCATTTTATCATAGTCCTTTTCATACATTTGCATATTAAAATTATTTGCTACTTATAGAGATCCCTTTTGCACTTGAATACCTTCATTTTGTTTTGTCTTTAATGACTTGCAAAACGGCATTACAATCAAATATTCTTTTTTTAACAAATTTCTGAATTTGTTTTCACCACTTAAATAAAACAAAACAAAAACTCTGCAAATTTGATGTTGCTGTAATCAAATTCTCAAATCAATTTTACTATAAAATAAACACTGTAAATAAAAAAACCCCAAAACAATTTGCAGAATTGCGCAAGTACATCACATGATAAATTGGATGGTAAAATTCAATAGTTCAACACCTATCCCAAAAAATAAGCCCTCATATGGCTATACATGAAGATGCGTTTCTGGCTTACACCCTTATTGATAACAGCATGCATCATGGTACAAGCTAAAAAACATGGAGCAGCCAATCATGGTACAGATTTAACAAATTAGTAGATTCGAAACATATGGACGGAGAATCAAATCTAACATGAATGTAACACGCATCAATACAGAGCATATAACATCCGTCCTTTTTAAACAATAAGACACATCAGAGATAGCAGAGAAAAACAATGTGATCAATTTTCAGAGGAAGCAATCCGGATGTTTAAGTAAAAAATCTGCATACAAATAATCAGGATGTTCAAAAGAAAAATCTTTGGATTGGCTGCTGCATGTTTTTAAGCTTGTACCATGATGCATTCTCTTATCTACTCTATAATTGCCGTAGGCATTTTCATGTCGGCCCCCGAAAACGTGCCGTGGCTATGTCACACACTGTGACGTCATCACGGCAAAGCATTGGCCGCGAAGCGGCCATTGCGAGCCGTCGCAATGCCCGCGAAGCGGGCATTGCGACCCCTCGCCGCTGTCATCCCGCTCCGGAGCAGCTGCTCCGGAGCCTGTGCCCCTGTGCCCCTGTGCCTCAGTGCCCCTGTGCCCCTGTGATCCCGCTCCGAAGCAGCTGCTGTCAGCACATGCTGACACAGTGCTCCGGAGCCTGTGCCCCTGTGCCCCAGTGCCCCTTTGCCCCAGTGCCCCTGTGCCCCTGTCACCCGCTCCGGAGCAGCTGCTGTCAGCACATGCTGACACAGTGCTCCGGAGTCTGTGCCCCTGTGCCCCTGTGCCCCAGTGCCCCTGTGCCCCAGTGCCCCTGTGCCCCAGTGCCTCTGTGCCCCTCTGCCTCTGTGCCTCCTCCTCCATATGCCCGCACACCCCCTCCTCCATATGCCCGCACACCCTCCTCCATATGCCCGCACACCTCTCCTCCATATGCCCGCACACCTCCTCCTCCATATGCCCGCACACCCCCTCCTCCATATGCCCGCACACCCCCTCCTCCATATGCCCGCACACCCCCTCCTCATATGCCCGCACACCCCTCCTCATATGCCCGCACACCCCTCCTCCATATGCCCGCACACCCCCTCCTCTATATGCCCGCACACCCCCTCCTCCATATGCCCGCACACCTCCTCCTCCATATGCCCGCACACCCCCTCCTCCATAAGCCCGCACACCCCCTCCTCCATATGCCCGCACACCCCCTCCTCCATAGCCCGCACACCCCCTCCTCCATATGCCGCACACCCCCTCCTCCATATGCCCGCACACCCCTCCTCCATATGCCCGCACACCTCCTCCTCCATATGCCCGCACACCCCTCCTCCATATGCCCGCACACCCTCCTCCTCCATATGCCCGCACACACCCCTCCTCCATATGCCCGCACACCCCCTCCTCCATATGCCCGCACACCCCTCCTCCATATGCCCGCACACCCCTCCTCCATATGCCCGCACACCCCTCCTCCATATGCCCGCACACCCCCTCCTCCATATGCCCGCACACCCCCTCCTCCATATGCCCGCACACCCCTCCTCCATATGCCCGCACACCTCCTCCTCCATATGCCCGCACACCTCCTCCTCCATATGCCCGCACACCCCCTCCTCCATATGCCCGCACACCCCCTCCTCCATATGCCCGCACACCCCTCCCTCCATATGCCCGCACACCTCCCTCCTCCTCCATATGCCCGCA
Organism: Allobates femoralis; assembly: GCA_033576535.1. Taxonomy (NCBI): domain Eukaryota; kingdom Metazoa; phylum Chordata; class Amphibia; order Anura; family Aromobatidae; genus Allobates; species Allobates femoralis. The sequence continues at coordinate 521,179,653 of JARQOC010000004.1, read as the reverse complement.
CACCTCCTCTCCTCCATATGCCCGCACACCTCCTCCTCCATATGCCCGCACACCCCCTCCTCCATATGCCCGCACACCCCCTCCTCCATATGCCCGCACACCCCCTCCTCCATATGCCCGCACACCCCCTCCTCCATATGCCCGCACACCCCCTCCTCCATATGCCCGCACACCCCCTCCTCCATATGCCCGCACACCTCCTCCTCCATATGCCCGCACACCTCCTCCTCCATATGCCCGCACACCTCCTCCTCCATCCCGCACACCCCCTCCTCCATATGCCCGCACACCCCTCCTCCATATGCCCGCACACCTCCTCCTCCATACCATACCGCAACCGCGCCGCATTGCGAGTCGCTGGCTGAGTGCGAGCACTTGCGGCGCGGTTGCGGTAATCCCCATAAGGATTACCGCAACCGCGCCGCAAGTGCAAGTTGCGGCGCGGTTGCGGTAATCCCCATAGAAAGTATAGGGGGACTTGCGGCAGGTGCGGCAAGTGCGGTTTTGCCGCACCTGCCGCAAGTCCCCCTATACTTTGTATGGGGATTACCGCAACCGCGCCGCAGATGCGTTTTTTTAATAAAATAAAATAATTTTAATACAAATAAATTCAATTAAGGGCCCTTTCACATCAGCGTTTTTCGTAATTCGCGGCAGATGCGGTGAAAAAACCGCATCTGCCGCGTTTGCCGCATAACGGTTCCACTTGCGGCACGGTTGCGTTTTTTTCCATAGGAAGTATAGGGGGACTTGCGGCAGATGCGGCAAGTGCGGTATTGCACTTGCGGCAGGTGCGGCAGAGAAAAAAACCGCAGTAAGCCGCGGTTTTTTTCTCTGCCGCACCTGCCGCAAGTGCAATACCGCACTTGCCGCATCTGCCGCAAGTCCCCCTATACTTCCTATGGAAAAAAACGCAACCGTGCCGCAAGTGGAACCGTTATGCGGCAAACGCGGCAGATGCGGTTTTTTCACCGCATCTGCCGCGAATTACGAAAAACGCTGATGTGAAAGGGCCCTAAAATAACAAATAATAAATACATTTAATAATAATAAAAATAGTAAAGAAAAAATATAAATAAAATAATAAAATAAAAAATAATAATAACAAAAAAAAAAATATATTAAAATATTGGACCCCCCAAAAAAAGTATTGGACCCCCCAAAAAAAGTATTGGACCCCCCCAAAAAGTATTGGACCCCCCCCCAAAGTATTGTACCCCCCCAAAAAAGTATTGCACCCCCCCCCAAAAGTATTGGACCCTCCCAAAAAAGTATTGGGACCCCCCCGCCCAAAAGTATTGGACCCCCCCAAAAAAGTATTGGACCCCCCCAAAAAAGTATTGGACCCCCCCAAAAAGTATTGGACCCCCCCAAAAAAGTATTGGACCCCCCCAAAAGTATTGGACCCCCCAAAAAAAGTATTGGACCCCCCAAAAAAAGTATTGGACCCCCCAAAAAAGTATTGGACCCCCCAAAAAAAGTATTGGACCCCCCCAAAAAAGTATTGGACCCCCCCAAAAAAAAGTATTGGACCCCCCAAAAAAAGTATTGGACCCCCCCAAAAAAGTATTGGACCCCCCCCAAAAGTATTGGACCCCCCAAAAAAAGTATTGGACCCCCCCCAAAAAAGTATTGGACCCCCCCCCCCCCAAAAAAAAGTATTGGACCCCCCAAAAAAAGTATTGGACCCCCCAAAAAAGTATTGGACCCCCCCCCCCCCAAAAAAAGTATTGGACCCCCCAAAAAAAGTATTGGACCCCCCCCAAAAAGTATTGGACCCCCCAAAAAAAGTATTGGACCCCCAAAAAAAATATTGGACCCCCCCAAAAAGTATTGGACCCCCAAAAAACGTATTGGACCACCCCCCAAAAAGTATTGGACCCCCCAAAAAAGTATTGGACCCCCCCAAAAAGTATTGGACCCCCCAAAAAAGTATTGGACCCCCCCCCAAAAGTATTGGACCACCCAAAAAAAGTATTGGACCCCCCCCAAAAGTATTGGACCCCCCCAAAAGTATTGGACCCCCCCCAAAAAGTATTGGACACCCCAAAAAAAGTATTGGACCCCCCCCCAAAGTATTGGACCCCCCCAAAAAAGTATTGGACCCCCCCCCCCCCCAAAAGTATTGGACCCCCCCAAAAAAGTATTGGACCCCCCCCAAAAGTATTGGACCCCCCCCCAAAAGTATTGGACCCCCCAAAAAAAGTATTGGACCCCCCCAAAAAAAATATTGGACCCCCCCCAAAAAGTATTGGACCCCCCAAAAAAAGTATTGGACCCCCAAAAAAAATATTGGACCCCCCCCCAAAAAGTATTGGACCCCCAAAAAAACGTATTGGACCACCCCCCAAAAAGTATTGGACCCCCCCAAAAAAGTATTGGACCCCCCCAAAAAGTATTGGACCCCCCCAAAAAAGTATTGGACCCCCCCAAAAAAGTATTGGACCCCCCAAAAAGTATTGGACCCCCCTCCAAAAAAAGTATTGGACCCCCCCCCCCCAAAGTATTGGACCCCCCAAAAAAGTATTGGACCCCCCCCCAAAAGTATTGGACCCCCCCAAAAAAAAGTATTGGACCCCCCAAAAAGTATTGGACTTCCCCCCAAAAAAGTATTGGACCCCCAAAAAAAAGTATTGGACCCCCCAAAAAGTATTGGACCCCCCCCCCCAAAAAAGTATTGGACCCCCCACAAAAAGTATTGGACCCCCCCCAAAAAGTATTGGACCCCCAAAAAAAGTATTGGACCCCCCCAAAAAAATATTGGACCCCCCCAAAAAGTATTGGACCCCCAAAAAACGTATTGGACCACCCCCCAAAAAGTATTGGACCCCCCCAAAAAGTATTGGACCCCCCCAAAAAAGTATTGGACCCCCCCAAAAAAGTATTGGACCCCCCAAAAGTATTGGACCACCCAAAAAAAGTATTGGACCCCCCCAAAAAGTATTGGACCCCCCCAAAAGTATTGGACCCCCCCAAAAACTTTTCACACACCCCCGAAAAACTATTCACACCCCCCCCCCGAAAAGTCCTCACACCAGCTATAACTACTATAATCAAATTAATGCACGTTCTAGAATCCCGATGCATTTGCATCGGGCTCACAGCTAGTCTACTCCATAATTGCCGTAGGCAAAATCGTGTCGGATCCCGAAATCGCCGTGGCTTTGTCACTATGTGACGTCACCACGAGCGAAGCATTGGCCGCGTAGCGGCCAATGCGAGTCGTTAGCCTGCGCGAGCAATGGCCGCGAGGCCATTGCGAGTCGCTGGCTGAGTGCGAGCAATGGCCGCGAAGCGGCCATTGCGAGTCGCTGGCCGAAAATAGAACCAGAGGCTCGGCCACAAAGTTACCGATTTACCGCTCATGTAGCGCGAGTCGCTGCCTGAGCGGTAAATCGCTAACTTTGTGGCCGAGCCTCTGGTTCGATTTTCGGCCAGCGACTCGCAATGCCCGCTTCGCGGCCATTGCGAGCACTCAGCCCCAATAAGTATTGAACCCCCCCAATAAGTATTGAACCCCCCCAATAAGTATTGAACTCCCCCAAAAAGTATTGAACCCCCCCAATAAGTATTGAACCCCCCCAAAAAGTATTGAACCCCCCCCAATAAGTATTGACCCCCCCCAATAAGTATTGAACCCCCCCAAAAAGTATTGAACCCCCCCAATAAGTATTGAACCCCCCCAAAAGTATTGAACCCCCCCCAACAAGTATTGAACCCCCCCAAAAAGTATTGAACCCCCCCAATAAGTATTGAACCCCCCCAAAAAGTATTGAACCCCCCAAAAAGTATTGAACCCCCCCCCAATAAGTATTGAACCCCCCCAAAAAGTATTGAACCCACCCCAATAAGTATTGAACCCCCCCAAAAAAGTATTGAACCCCCCCAATAAGTATTGAACCCCCCCAAAAAGTATTGAACCCCCTCCAATAAGTATTGAACCCCCCCAATAAGTATTGAACCCCCCCAAAAAGTATTGAACCCCCCAATAAATATTGAACCCCCCCAAAAAGTATTGAACCCCCCCAATAAGAATTGAACCCCCCACAAAAAGTATTGAACCTCCCCCAATAAGTATTGAACCCCCCAATAAGTATTGAACCCCCCCAATAAGTATTGAACCCCCCAAAAGTATTGAACCCCCCAAAAAGTATTGAACCCCCCCAATAAGTATTGAACCCCCCCAAAAAGTATTGAACCCCCCAATAAGTATTGAACCCCCCCAAAAAGTATTGAACCCCCCCAATAAGTATTGAACCCCCCCAAAAAGTGTTGTACCCCCTCCAATAAGTATTGAACCCCCCCAATAAGTATTGAACCCCCCCAAAAAAGTATTGTACCCCCCCAATAAGTATTGAACCCCCCAAAAAAGTATTGAACCCCCCCCAATAAGTATTGAACCCCCCAAAAAGTATTGAACCCCCTCCAATAAGCATTGAACCCCCCAAAAAGTATTGAACCCCCCAATAAGTATTGAACCCCCCCAATAAGTATTGAACCCCCCCAAAAAGTATTGAACCCCCCCAATAAGTATTGAACCCCCCAAAAAGTATTGAACCCCCCCAAAAAAGTATTGAACCCCCCAAAAAAGTATTGAACACCCCCTAAAAAGTATTCAACCCCCCCAAAAAAAGTATTGAACACCCCCCAAAAAGTCCTCACACCAGCTATAACTACTATAATCAAATTAATGCACGTTCTAGAATCCCGATGCATTTGCATCGGGCTCACAGCTAGTCACTGACTAAGGGTGCAAGCTAAAAATGCATCGCAATGGCATCTCCGCTATCATGGAGTCTGATATATTTTAATATTTTTGTATAAATAAAGCTGGAATTTTTTTATTGGAGACTCCTCCCACTTTTTCTTCATGTATACTAGCCGAGAGTCACCACATTTTGGGTCTGAGCCCAGAAGTTGTAAGCAGCAGGATGGATTGAATGCATGGGGAGGCATAGATATGCTTTTTTGTAAAGATTTGTCTTTGGCCTCATATGGCTATGTTGAAGGAAAAAAAAATATCTTACTCTTGGGATAAGGGGAGGAAAAAACAAAAGTCCAAAAATGAAAAATTGTCTACTCCATAATGAGTTACATGCATGCAAACCTTTAAGTGGTGCAAACCATGAGACTACCACTGATACCCCTAAGCTGTGCTCTTCTCTGGGTTCATTTGAGTGAATGGTGGAAGTCTCCGAACTCATATCCCCATTGATGTGCAGGCAATTCAAGGAACAGTTTAGTCAGGGGCGTTAGAGATGGGCGAGTCCGAAAAGACTCGGAATCGCAAGACCCCAACGAGTCCGAGTCAAGGACTCGGGACTCGTTGCGAGTCCAGCGAGTCCAATGTTAATGAATAGGGACCCGAGTAATAGCGAATAATGACATTTACAACTCGCTGATGTGTCTCTGAAAGTGTGCGAGTCCAAACTCGCTGGTTTTTCTCTTATTTTGAGGCTTGTAGCCGATGCTGCGAGGGAAGGGATTCTCCAGCACACACCATGCTTTAAGGAAACAGGAAGCGAGTCGCGCTGACAGGCGCACACACAGAGCAATCCATTCATCAGTGCAATCATGGCAGCAGGACGTGGCACGGTGAACACACTGCATCTTATTGCACTTGTGGAGGCTCGTCCATTTCTATGGCTCCCTACAGATCCTGACTATGGGGATACGACCCAAATTAATACAGCCTGGAGAGAGATCGCCCAAGAGATGTTCCCTGCGTTCCATCGGAGTGACCATGAGGAACAGAGCAATCTAAGTAAGTTAAATGAGTTCACACGTTATATATTGCATTTACTGTATATATACTCGTGTATAAGCCGACCCGTGTATAAGCCGACCCCCCTATTTTTGCCCCGAAAAACTATGAAAACATATTCACCGCAATCCTGGTATACAGCGGCTATCACTGGTAGACAGCCCCCCAGCAGAGTATACACCTCCCCCTGCAGAGTATACAGGCCCCCAGACGGGTATACATGCCCCCATATTGTGGTATACAGGCAGGGGCGGACTGGCCCAGGTGCCACGGGTCATGCGGCTGCAGGAGCATGAATAATCCGCATGTCCCTGAAGCAGCAGGCGGAAACGGAAGCTCCTGGCCGCGCGATGACGTCATCAGCACGCGGCTGCGTCCGGGAGTGAGCGTCTGTGAGTGGCGTGCGGCTGCGACTGTTAGCGAGCGGCTGTGAGGAGCGCGAGGCTGCGGCTGGGAGCGAGCCATAGGAGAATGCGGGAGCTGCGGTGACTGTGAGGCGGCCGCCAGTCATCACCCACCCCCCGTCCTCACCTGTGTCGGGCCGGTGAGGGAGGGTTGCGACCCAAACTGTAGGGTGCCAGTCAGTCCCTGTATACAGGGCCCTCAGTGTGTGTACAGGCCCCCCCAGCAGTGGGTATACAGGGCCCCCAGCAGTGGGTAGACAGTGGCCCAGTGGGTTTACAGGGCCCCCAGCAGTGGGAATACAGGGCCCCCATAGCAGGGTATACAGGACCCTGAATGTGTTATCATGCTCCACCGCATAGTTGCCTATATTTGGATGGGGTCACAACAGTACAATGAGTTTAATGTATGATCCTCCTGGCTCTTTCGGCCAAGGGGTTGGGTGTATATAAATACCACTAATGACCAGAGTCTGGTGCCCGCACTATTACATTCTCTATGCGTTGACATGTGTCCTGCCTCATTTGTGATTGTGGCCACGTGAGCTCAATGTCCGTAATGCTGTTGATGATGTTCCACACTGTCGTGTCACTGTGCCTTGTATACACATTACACACAGAAAATGAATAAAATGTTATTGTTGATTTGTACACATACTTTTGTTGTTTCAAATATTACACATCTCTAAACCCGGTTTCAAATCATTTCACAGTTGACCATCTTAAAAAACGGTGGAGGAGCTGCCGGGACCAGCATAAGAAGCAGTACCGGCAGTACTCAGAGAGACAACCGGGAGCCGCTCCATTGCTGAACCACTACCACTTTTACGACCGGCTGTCCTTCCTTCACCCGTGGCCCGTATGCCAAGGTATGTGTCTGCAGCACAGTTGTGTACATTTAGTATTATTTATTAATATATACATTAGGTTCCATTTCGGCTCTGTGGGTAGCAGAGTATACACGTGGCTCTGTGGGTAGCAGAGTATACAGGCGGGTCTGTGGGTAGCAGAGTATACAGGCGGGTCTGAGGTAGCAGAGTATACAGGCGGGTCTGTGGGTAGCAGAGTATACAGGCGGGTCTGTGGGTAGCAGAGTATACAGGCGGGTCTGTGGGTAGCAGAGTATAAAGACGGCTCTGTGGGTAGCAGAGTATACAGGCGGGTCTGTGGGTAGCAGAGTATAAAGACGGCTCTGTGGGTAGCAGAGTATACAGGCGGGTCTGTGGGTAGCAGAGTATACAGGCGGGTCTGAGGTAGCAGAGTATACAGGCGGGTCTGTGGGTAGCAGAGTATGCAGGCGTGTCTGAGGTAGC